>MU226859.1:2612965-2667201 GCA_018584345.1 Thuja plicata
TTTGTGCATCCTCAAAACTCTTTCAAGGTGGATTCCAAGCATACAATCATGGAGTTTTATGGTTTCTAAAGTCCATGCTTTCATATTTACATACTTGCTACATTTGAATTACAATTGCATATCTATTGAATATCATAGCTTCATTGTTAGATTCAATTCTACTACTTGCTAGCATTCTTATTTCAAATATTGATTTGAAGGTTAATTCCTAAATCAGGGTTTGACTAAGGCAAACCCCTCCCCCACAACAAACAAATATTTTTCTTGTAGGCACAGGTTCAAGACTGTAGATCCGAGGCCAAATCTGGATACCCTTCTCAGATTTATTTTAGACTGTGTGAATAGGGACACTTTCGGAGTTGAGTAGATCAAGTTGGAAAAAGTGGTACAAGGTCAACCTTTTTCATAAGACGACATCAGAATGAAAAAATATTTCTGGATTTTGTCCATCTCTGTGTTTCAGTTTGGTATCAACTGTCAGCATCTCTAGAAACAGTCTATATATCTCAGAAAATAGCAATCTTTGATCTACAATATTTCAAGGTTAGTACATTTCTATCATTCATTTCAATTCAAATCCTTAATCATTCTAAATATATCACACATTTACAATCACATCCATTTCAACACAGATCTTAAGAGGGAAACCTAGGATCTCCTTCTTTATTCTTATTTCCAATAGATTGATTCATTTATGCATTGATCCTTTTTGGGTTGATCAATTTGGATCCTTCCTTTGTGCATTTGAGAATAAAGGGGAATATCTTATCTTTCCCTCCACTCTAAAGATTAAATGTAAGGTGAAAAATGATTTGAGTATCAAAACACTCTTATTCCATGAACATCATTTTTCTCCTTTACAAATAGCAAGACCAAAAAAATGAAGCATGATCCACTCTATGAGAGAGAAGGACCATGAACACAATACACATTCCCCAATACCAAATTTCCAATCATGTGAACAACTTTCATAGTCACCTCAAACATATAGAATCACACTGCCCAAAAAAGCATATCGCTTACCATGTTGTCTCCAAACCTCCACACACCATGGTGAGACCCAAAATAAATGAAAATTTTTATGTTACTTGCTATTTGTCCACATCAGAGGCCATCACAATAGATTTTTGAACCATATTACAAACCGACCATAACCACATCACTTGGTAACCTTATTTCCAAATCACCGAGAATTTTTTCTAGATCACCAATAAAAACCACAACCAAGACTAATACATGAATACAATATAAATCACATCTATACATATTCATCCTTATTTCTAGAGTGTAAACCTTCTAGAAAGAAAAAATAAACAAATGACATCTTCAGCTGCATATCTCTGTCATTGAATCATTGGCTTATGGACCTAATAATATGACACTAAAGTACTAACAAACATCATTCTCACATTATCTCAATAATACATACATGTCTTCCATTTTTATATAGCACTATCATGTTAAGCACACAACCTTACTTCTTTTGGACCAAGTTCCTTCTTCTTGACTTATCTATACCACCAGATATACCTGAACATGACTTTACAAAATACCTCTATACTATAGTGTTTTACATCAATGACAAAAGATAATAATAGCCAAGATATATTTTGAACAGGTTTGTCCTTGCTTGGGGGCATCTCATAGTGGAAATGTCTCTTTTGGGTGCATGTATGCTTTGCTAAATTCATTACTCTCATAAAGGTGTTTGCAATCACTTTAATGTGGAGGCCTACACTCCACTCCTCATTTCACATTTTTCATACACACACCCAATGATTCAATGCAATCTCTTTTGCAGATAGCTAAGGAGACAATAATTTCCTAAGGTTTTTTATTTTTGATTATCATGCCTTGAGAATTATTTAGTGGACCCTAAGACTAATTCTTCTTTCATTTGGTCCTTAAACTTACTCTTTTTCTAGATCTCTTAATGGAGAGAGGATTTCCTTAAGGAATGATCTTCTTTTTTTCTATGGGTTGACTAGTATCTCATATACTTATAAACTATGAATTCTATCTTTTGTAGCAGTTATATTCTCTTTGCATGATCCATAGTAAGGTAATACCTCACTAGAATAGTTTTTCATCTCTCTCTCTCTCTCTCTCTCTCTCTCTCTCTAACAATTGTATTTTTTTTTATCTGTTGTAGATTTTATGAAGACCTAAGTCACTTAGGGGCTTCATATTTCCTTGTCTCCTTATCCTTGATAAGATATTTTTCCAATGTATTGATCTACCTTACCCTGAGCATGATATCATCTCACATTCCTACTAAAGTGGGTGTTGGAGCTTTTTCTTGTAGAATCCTATATAGCAGCAATGCTTGACTCTTATAAAACCCAAATTCTGATTAAGTCAAGAAACAAGTCCAATTAAAAATGATTAAATCCTCCTTCAATTTGAGCTCCATGGAATCAGGAGGGTGTACCTAACTTGATTCATTTCTCCTCATTAAATCATGTAGTGGATTAACTTTTCACTGTGATCTACTCCTACCTTTTTACTACAAAAGTTGATAACAAATCCTACAAATGCTAACAATCATCTTTATGTAGAGCTTAACTAGCCAGACTATGAATTTGATAATAGAAAATATAAGTGAAATAAGGATTCTCATCCTTCTTCTTTTTGAGTTCCAAACTCAAGAAAGGTTGGCCTATTAACTTCCCTAAAGATGTAGTTTTCAACAGGCAGGCTTAATACAACATAAAAATGAAAATGATAACAATTTGTATATAAATTTGATGGGAAACACATAACCTAACACATCAGACTAGTGCCTTATCCAATGGGCATGGAGCCATTCAATATTTAAATACCTTCAATAGCAAAGACACATCAAATGTAAATTTTGTATTGAATACTGAACTAGACTATGCCTTACATAATCTATTCACACTTCCTAGAAGAAGAAATACTTATCAAAATTATTTCAATCTCCTACTCACTGAAACTATCTTAAGGATTTAATTCTCTCCTTGAAAGAAACCTAAAAAGAGTTTCACACTCTGCCTTACAAAGTGATGGACTGAAATGTACTTAACACCCAATCCAAATGAGTACAAAAACTGGAAATAGAAACAACTATTCATTCAAATTCTTTAAATCATAGGAAGTGTAGACATATATTTATATTAAAGCATTAAGTACATATGAAATTAGAGCCAAAGAGACCACTGATAAACTTGATAAAAAATATACAGAACTATCTTTTGTGGCATAAAATTCTTATACTTACAAAATGATCTTGGAACTCCTTTTATAGAAACAAAGACTGCAACAAGCTTCAGATCTAAATAGGGTTAGGGTTACAAATAATAAAATATTACATGTAACCACTTTAGTAAATGGTAATTTGGTTTTTGCAATGTAAAGTATAGAATTAATAATAACATTAATTACAATTGGATAGGAAAACTTTGGAAGATGTCATCACCAATATTTAACTCATGAGTATGACCAGGAGCATGAGCGGGAGTACGAATAGGAACAAGAGCAGGTGCAAGAATATGAGCATAAGTAGGAGTAGGAGCAGAGGCAAGGGTAGGAAAAGGAGTATGAGCACAAGTAGGAATAGGAGCAGAGGCTAGAGATAGAAGGTATTTCCCTAGTCTGCAAAATGATTTAATTAAAATATTTAATGGCATCCTGATTGTACAACTTGCAACCAATGCATGAATAGATCTTGGATTCCAGTGGTGTTCATTCTCAGAGAAAAATACATTTTAAAATAGATATGGTAAGGAAAAGAATTCAATTTTTTTGTGGGAAAGCGGTGGTTCAACCTGTGAAACCCTTCTTTTTTAATCCTAGGTTTCATGTTCAAACAAATTTGCAAGCGGACCTGCCAGATTGCAAGATGCACCCTGCATCTTGTAAAATAGAAGCCATTCCCAATAGGCCCTAGTAAAGTATGTGCTTGTATGAAGTAGGAGAGGCTTCCTGACAAGATGAGGTTGTTAGGCATCCTCAGGATCTCATACCTTGCCCGCGCGATGCACCTAAATTTGAAACTGGATTTAGGTGAGAAACTCAGAAATTCAAAACAATGCACTCATTCAAGGGTCAAAAACAACCTAGGGAAGGAGAACCCCCTCAGTATGGTCAATGTTCCCAGTGTCGGTTTCAAAAGCAACCCATATTTGATATTTGTGAGGAGTCACCTCTTGGCTCACCAAATAGCACTAAACCAAGAACTGTGAGTGTGCTGGAGAACTCCAGTAAGCAATCAGAGGTGGACCTCAATAATGACAGCAGCAATAAGGACTCTTCTTTCAAGGAGGATTGAGATACTCATGCATGTATTAATACCAAGGCTGGGTCAATTAGACCAACACTAAATAGAGCCCCCTTCATTCCAAAAAAGCTAGCTCAGGTCTGGCAGAGAAAAAATACCAAAGATATAGATTATCAGGAGGCTAACAAGGTTGTGCCTGACCAACCCCTCATCATTCTTCCAGAACATTTTTTGCAACAACATATTGGCTTCCTACGCCATTCAGCCCTCATTGGTAAGTTTACCAATAACACTCTTCTCTTTTGTGATATTAAGAGTTGGGCTTTAGACTACTGGTTAGGTCTTAAAGATATAGTTTACATGGATATGGAATTAAAATATTTTTTTTCTATATTTAAGTCAAAAGAGGATTGAGATGGAGTACATTTGCAAAAAGTTTGGTTCTGTAAAGGATCAGGACTATTTAATATGCCCTCGGTACCAAATTTCATCCCTGATCTGAAGGGTCCCCATTTTTATCCATTCTGGATCTCCTTCCCTCACTTACCATTGGAGTACAGAGATATGGAAATTATTGAAATCCTTGGAAACAAGCTAGGCATCTTTCTTAGGCATGATCTTACTCCACTAGAACTTCTGCACCTTGATATCAGAATATGTCTTCTCTTAGATATGCACAAAGAATTTCCTAAAAAATATACTATTAGATCCAAATGGGGATCATGGGTCCAGAATGTTATTGTTCAGGATGAAGAAACTGTACTTAAATTCCAACACAAGCTTGGTCATCTCACCACGCAATGTCAACTAGGTAGTCAAGGTGGAACAATGTTATGTTCTGATTACAATTCACATTTCATAGCTTGTAGGCTCAAAAATAACTTGGAAAATCTATCTCCATTTACTACTTCTAATGATCCCAGCAATCATGACATACATGATCGGGATATGATCATGGCAGTAAAATTCCTTATTTGATACAACAGATTTTGAGCTTTTTGTCCACTGTTTATTTTAGGTCTAACACCCAGTTGCTGCCTCCAACTGATAATTATGACAATCATAACCCCTTGAGTATGAATTCTTTTCATTCTGAACAACAACCCCAGAGGTTAAATACTGTAAGCTTGGAACCAAATCACAAGGTTAAACAACACATGGACCAAATCATTGCAGAACTAGTGTCCAACCTGATCTTTGACAAAATAGAGGCTTCTGGAGTAACTATAGAGGAGCAAGATGCAATTAATGAATTGTCATCTCTGCAGTTAGGGATCCAAGTGTGTCACAACCCAACCACTCTACAGATTTTAGTACCAGATAGGCAGGACAATTTAGATGATCTAATGGATGTGTCTCAATCTCAGGAGCAGATTAATGATTCTGATATACTAGAACACCCAGTGTCTATGACTAAAGACCATAATAATCCAAACTTTCTATTTTTGGAAGGATCTCCTGAAATAGATTTGGGGTTTGAAAATTGCATCATCCATCAGGCTCAGGTTATGCCAAATAATCTGGGAAGGGATACAATGATTTCACAAGTCAAGTTGGACAACTCCACTCAGAACAAGGGTAGTCAGAGCACAGAGGTCAGTGATCAACTAAAATTTTTTAATCATAAGAAGACTCTTTCAATTGAATAGTCACCTTCAAAATGCCTTCAAACACCAAAAAACCCCTAAGACAAGAGGTCTAACAAAAGGCATGAAGACAAAATTGGTAATTGCTGCAGGCATCCAGTCTACCTTAGATGACAACTTTGTTGTTACCAAACGTGTGACAAGGAGAACATGAGGTTCTCCTTGTCAGCAATGAAGATCAACTCATGGAATGTCAGAGGCCTCAATGCCTCTAACAAAAGACATAGGATCAGAACAACCATTGATTCTATGAAAGTAGACATTATTATGATTCAGGAAACAAAACTTTCTCAAAACAAATTCAAAAACATAATTGCTAAATGGCCTGACTGGGTTTCCTCACATTCGGTAGGGTTGGGAGCCTTAAGAGGATTGGAAGTTCTCTAAAATCCTCAAAATATTCATGGACAACTTATCCAGTAGGACCATAATTGGCAGCTCCACAAGATGTCTGATTTTCATACTAAAATTATTTTAATAAATGTCTATGGTCCTACTCCAACACAGGATAAAATGAGACTATGGGAAGCTCTCACTAGGCTAGTACAGAGCCAGAACACCCAGAATGTCATCCTTGGTGGATATTTTAATGAAATCCTTCATCAATCAAAGAAAACAGGGGGCATTATTCAACCTGTCAAAACTATTCGGGACTTTTCATGTTTTGTTGACAATAACAATTTATGGATATTCATCCCACCCAAGGTTCTTTCACATGGACAAATGAGAGAGCAGGATTTGCATAGATTTCTGTTAGGTTGGATGGGTTCTTATTATCACAATAGTGGAAACTTCATAATTTTCACATTCATTTAGAAATCTTGGCATTACCTGGATCTGATCACTTCCCTATTTCACTTGTCATCAACAAGTTAGGCAAAGATGAAAAGAGTCATCAATCCTCTTTCAACTTTGAAATAAGAATGTGGCTCTGACACCCACATTTTCTTCCCCTCTTTAATCAATGGTGGATTATCTCCCCATTTGTTAATGGATCTAAAATGCATCAATTTGCAATGAAGTTGAAATATATGAAGAAAAACATAAAACATTGGAATGAGCATGTCTTCAAGAATATTTTTCATCAAAAAGAGGAAGTTAAACAATAATTGGCTGTTATTTATAGTCATATTATCCAAAATGGTATGAGTAATGACTCATAACACAAACAAAAAGATCTTCAACATGAATGGAATGAGTTATGCAATAGAGAAGAGGAATACTGGAGACAAAAATCTAGGTAATTATGGTTGTGTGAAGGGGATAAAAACACAAAATTATTCCATGCCTCAGCCACACAAAAAAGAGCAGAAAAGACTATATTTGAAATTACGGGTGTGATTTCAGGAAATGTTATCACAAACACCCAAGAAATTCAAGAAGAAGGGGTTAATTTCTTCAAAAATTTGTTAGCTCCAGCTACAACCCCATCCCCTTTGAAAGAACAACTCAATGAGATCCTGGATGATATCCCCTTAATAGTGTCCCTGCTTTAAAATGACACGCTTATGGCCCCTTTTACTATACAAGAACTCTGCAAAGTTGTTTTCTCATTTCCTCCGGATAAAGCACCTAGTTCGGACGGGTTCACAACTCTTTTATTTCAATGTTGCTGGGAAGTCATTTGCTGGGACTTACTAGCAGCAGTGGAAGAATCTAGGAAAAATAAGTGTATGCTCAAGTACTTCAATACTACCAATATTGCTATCATTCCAAAAATCAAAGACCCAAAGACATTTGCAGATTTCTGACCAATTTACCTCTACAACATAACCTACAATATTATTATGAAGGCTATTTATTTTAGTTTGCAGCACCTTATCCCAGGCAGTATTTCATCTGAACAAGGTGGATTAATGTCAGGATGAGAAACTATAGAGGGAGCCTTGCTGGCACACGAGGTTCTTCATTCCATCAACACGAATCAATCTCCCAATTTTGTTATCAAACTGGATATGATGAAAGCATATGATAGAGTTTGTTGGGCCTTTTTATTCCAAATACTACAAAAAATGGGTTTCTCCAAGGGATGATATAAATGGATCAGAGCTTGCATCTTGAGAGCATGGTTCTCTGTGATCATTAATGGTAAACCTTCAAGATTTTTTTCTTCTACACAAGGAGTACGACAAGGAGATCCCATTTCCTCAATGCTCTTTATCATCATGGCGGAGGCCTTTAGTAGAATTATTAAGAAAAAGAATTTGGTAGGGCTTTTGTATGGGGAACATATTGGTGGCACTAATATCTCCATCACACAATCATTGTTTGTTGATGATACTCTTCTATTTGGATCTTCAAATGTACTTGAGGCTAGACAAATAGAAAAACTCTTCAATTATATTCTGAACTGTCAAGACAAAGTATTAATGCACAAAAATCCAATATCTATTTGTTTAACACCAACAAAGTTATCTCAGATAGAATTGTTCAGATTCTTGGATTCACAGAGGACTTCTTTCCATCCATGTACATTGGCATCCCCTTCTTTATGGGCTCTAACAAAACAAGCTATTGTTCTTCGATTTTGGAAAGTATTAAGGGAAGAACTTCAGCATGGAAAGCTAGATGGTTATCACTCTCAGGAAGAATCCTACTTATCAAGTCAATTTTATCAGCCATTCCAAATTACTATCTAGTAGTCCTCAAAGCTCCATCGTCTATTCTTCAAAATATTCAGTCCCTAATCAAAAAGTTTTTATGGACTACAAATATGAAACAAGAGAAGAAAATACCACTTATATCTTTACAAAATATGTTGCATACACCTGCAGTAGGAGGCACAGGGGTGTATGACCTAGCAAAAAGGAATGAGGCCTTTGGTGGAAAACCAATTTGGCAAATGTACTCAAAACCATAGAATAAATGGTGTCATATTATGCAATAGAAATATCTGGACAATAATGATCCCTCGTGAATCATATCAATTCAAGGTACTCCTAAAGGATCAGCCATTTGGGACTTCATGTCCTCATCAAGAAACATTGTTGCAAAGTATGACACTTGGGAAGTCAATAATGGTTGCAGTGTAAAGTTTTGGAGAGACTCGTGGAGTGGACAATCTCCTTTGTGCAAATCCCCAAATATTGCTGATGTCAAATAGGCCACAGAACAAAATTGGGGTATTTACCTAAACCACTACATTTCAGCAGTGACAAGATTTTTAAGAAAGGTCATTTGGAAGGATCCAGAAGAATTAGCCTTAAGTGAAAGGGATAAAGAAACACCTAGAAACATTCTTTCCAAAATAAATGTTTATCTTTCTTCATGTGAGGATAAACTAATATGGGCTCCAGTAATAGATGGTAACTATTCAATCAAAGAGGGGTATAAACTCCTTCAGCAAATAGGATCAGATAAGACTCCTCATAGGCTTACTCCTTTTGCTAGAACCACATTGTTTTACCAAAAGTGGGCTGCTTTGCTTGGCTTGCAATTAAGCACAAAGTGATGAAAAGTGATAGATTAGATAAATTCATAATAGCACCTCCATTTAAGTGCTTGTTGTGTGATGGTCCCAATGAAATAGTGGATCATTTATTTATGACATGTTCATTTGCACAAAAGTGTTGGATGTTTGTTTTAAGTAAACTAAATTTTTTCACTCCCCTTCCAAACAATATTTGGGACCTCTGCCAATCTTGGTCGGACCTATATTCAAAGTCACTCTTTAGTAGCATCTGGAAATGTACACCTGCTTCAGTAGTATGGGCCATCTGGTGGGAAAGAAATAAATGTATCTTTAGGAAGGTCTCCTCTCCAATTGAAGTAGTACTTGATGGCATTGATAAAGCAATTTTCGAGGTTGTCAATGCTACACTGAGAAAATGCAATTTTAACCCAGCAGTTACTCAACGGGATAGCATTATTTTGCATTCTTGGAAATGACTCTTCATACCATTTGGATGTGCAATAGAAAAGAAGAATTCAATTAAACTTGACAAATCGAAGGTTAAATGGATACCGCCCCCATCGGGTATATTAAAATTAAATTTTGATGGGGTGTTCCGAGGAAATCTAGGTAACTCAGGATTGGGGGCTTGCATTATAAATTCACAAGGGGATGTTCTAGCACTGAATTCTTCACCCTTTCCTATAGGAACAAATAACCTTGCTAAAGCGCATGCTCTACATTCAGGTTTAATTCTCTCTAAGCTAGGAGGATTTAATCGCATGCATGTAGAAGGTGACTTGTCTATCATAATTAATGCTTGTGTGAAAAGACAATCATCTTCTTGGCAACTCACCTATATATTTAAAAAAATTTGGAATCTGCTAGACACAATGCAAGAAGTGAACTTTTCCCATACACTCTGAGAAGGTAATAAAGTGTCAGACTTGTTGGAAAATTTGGGGTGTGACAGGCTTATGACTTCAGCAACCAATTCAACTGAGCTCATTGCAGAGAATGATGATCTCCAAATGTTGTTTAATGAAGACAAGCCACTTGATAGCACATGAAATTTATTGCCATTTCAGTATCTCATGGCTGCGTACACTCACACAAAAACAAGGTAAGGGAATAATTGACATTTCCCTCACCATGATACCATAGGGATGCATGGAATTCTTCATATAGTGATACAATTAAAAAGGATTACTAAATATCATTGATCACATGTAAACCACATGGATTAATTTTACCTCACATGTGCATGAAAAATCAAATGGGATGATGCATTGAATAGCACAGACTGTAGAATTGATCAACTTGAATTATCTTGGAATTCGTAAAGCTGGGGTTTGGCTATTTATAGAAAGCTCATTGCAGAGTGAAATAACACAAATCTCAAATGGTGGCTCTAGTTGATGTATGCATTCACTGTGATTCATGCTCCAAGCTTCACAAGGAGGTGCTGCCAAAGAATTATAGGGTCTGGTTAGTGCCGAGGGTTGACGAAAAGGTTTTTCCCACAATCATCAGTGTCTCTATCCTTAATAGTATGTTCATTGCACAGTCGGATTTCATCAAACAGGTGATAAAACAAGTAATAGGTGATGAACACCTTAATCCCACTTCAAATCATTTCCTCTACCCTTCCCAGTTAGTATCAATATTTCTCTCCAACGTAATGGATTTAATGGATTATGTTCACTTAATTGAAATTCTTGCATTTAAAATGGTTCAAAAACAATTCTAGATTGGGAATAATCTTAAAAATGTCATTCAACACTATGACTTATGGAGTGGCCAAGAACTTGTGGGGGGCTTATTTTCTTGTCATCAACTACTGAAATTTCATGATTTTCTAGCAACATACAATGGGGTTAAACCAACGCTTAATAGTCACAATGTTAAGTATCTGAACAATGTCCTCAAGGTTACTACGAGGGTTCTTGGAGTGCAGTTGGAAAATAGGGTGAGGAATACTGTTGGTGATCTTTTGGAACTCCTTGGGTTGTCGAATCCTGCATCCCCAGCATGCACTCATCCCACTTGATCCTTAGTTTAGAAGTCGTTGGTTCATGGTAAGGAATGGAAAGTTTGGGAGGAGGGTGAAATGGAAAATGTGGTGTCTAAGGAAGCACCTTCTCAGTGATATGGTTGTTTCAGTCATGAACACAAAAATGGAGTTTCAAAGACCACAATCCCACCAAATCAAGCTACTTCTATTGTTGACACTGCCTAGAAGCCAATACCTATTCTAGAATATGGGAGTGGGTGGGGTTCAAACCCAGTGGCTACTAAAGGCTGGTTTGTGAAAGAGGACATGACTCGTGGCACTAGTTGGGATATGCCTAATTCCCCAGACCTAATAGATGAATGGAGAGATGTTTGGCCCTCGCATCCTCACTTTGGTATTCAACAAAATGACTCTACTACAATGGAGGAATGGGCAACCAATAAGTGGTGACAGACTGGCAGTTGAAAAGTAGACATTTGGGAAATCTTTTGTATTGTATTAGTCGGTTATGTCCTAAAAATTTTGCACCCATGTGGCATTTACCATGGTTAGGGTAGTAGCATACATTCAGGAATATGTTTTGTATTATATTATTCAGCTAAGTCCTAATATTTTGTGCCCATGTGGCAAAAACTATGGTTAAGTTAGTATAGGTAATGTATTGTTCATACAAATGTACTTTGAACTCTCGAATATGTAATGTTTTTGGAAAATCCTATGGATCAAATTATTTACAAGCAATGATTCCAGGTTTCCTTGCTGATTCTTTCCTGGATGAGCTTTTGAATCAGCTTCTAAATATTAATAATATATTCAGTGGCTCGCCCAATTTTTCTTAAAAATAATAATAATAATAATAATAATAATATTACATGATAAATAATATTAAATCATTTCAACTATCAATTATCTCTATCATTCATTCTTTAAAACATTCCTTACTCCAGTCTATAAGAAATCTGATCTAGCTGCCAACTTATTGGGAAACTGAAGAACCCCACCCTGCAAAAGGAATGACAAATGTAATTTCTTGTCTACATTTATCATCACAAAAAATTTAACCCTTTAGATCTGTAGGTAGTCAACTACCTTTCTGGGAAAGCTCATGTTCTTGAAAATATGATCCAATCTACATTATAAAACTCTAAAACAATTTCTCATTTATGGCGAAGAATAGAACAGGATAAGCCCAAGGTCTAAAATATTGTTTACATGCTAACATAAATCCTAAGAAGATAATCTCTATAATAAATGTCTTCAAAACTACTAATCTTCCTCCATAGTATATCCAACATCTACAAAAAAACATGGCATAGAAGATTAGATTCACCCATCAAACTTTCTATAGCAACGTGAAACAGATCACCAGTTGAAAACCTTGAGAAATGCTTTGAATTTGAAAAATAGTTAAAATGGTCACAAGAAGCATAGAAATCAGCATCAACGGCCCAGATTTAAACTTTATATCACTTTAAAATAGAGTCATAGATCCTTTTTAGGTTACCTGAGCTTTTAGATCTAATCTTGGATAGGTGGCACGCAGGCGCAATGCCTCAAAGGATAGATCTCGATCTCTTTTGCATCAAGGCTTCACACTCAGTACATGATCTTTTTTAGCATAGCTTATCTTTAATTTAGTTAAAACTCAGCAATGTTTGTCCCACAAATCTCCAAATGGCACTTTACTTGGTTCTGAAAAATCTTGTTGGCCATCTAACCTGTGCTAACTAAGCAGTCCACTTGTCAAGCAGGCACAATGACTTGATCATTAGATCTTGCACAAATTTTCATTGAGTTTGTTGGTTGTTTTTCCAGTTTTGTAGTCTGCCAAAAAAAATTGAAAATCCCCAGTCATTTCCATGCTTGAGAGTTGAAATTCCTGTCCAATGCTGTAATTTTTCCTTGTAAATGATGATTTTAGCCTTGAATCTAGTGAAAAATATCCAAAACCCTAAGTCCTAGGTCATCCTCTATTCAAAAATGGCTAAAACCCTAGCTCTTTTAGTCATATTTCTATTTTTAAGTTACTTTATTATAACTTAAAGTCCTTAATATAACATGTGCCTTTTAAAAGTTAGTCGCTAGGTCTCTTAAAGCTTAGAGAATATTGCATTTTTTATGAGACTTAGCGAAAATACATTGTCGCATTATCTTCCAAGGAAAATAATATACTTCAAATAATAGGGAGACTTAGCATGGACCATCCATCTTTAGTTTCATCCAATGGTGGTTGGGAAGTCTCATGATAAACTCCACAGTTAGAAAATCATTCATTGACACTGAGCTCCTTTGGTCGCGAAGTCTCCTAAAGTAAACCATAGTTAAATATCTGTTTCAATATTAATGTTGTCATTGGGTCACAGAAGAAAGTAAGGGTTAATTGAAAATTAATGAGACTTTTCAACAACCATCAAATTCAAAGATCCAACATTCGGCGCTAAGTCACTGAGAAAGTTTGAAAAGTCAAAGAAGATTCAGTGATTAAGAGACAAAAGGGATAACATTGAAACACGTGTTCATATATGTAACGGTCACATAGTCTCTAAGAAAATTTTAAAATAAAGAATTCATTTGGCAACTTGGAGATGATAGTCGCATAGTCTCATAACAAATTAGGGTTTGCCTTGAAGATTTGGAGACTTGGCGTAGACTGTCATATGCAGATGAAAGAAGATCTATGGTAGATGGGTAATCTCCAAATGAAAGTAATAAGTGTAAAATTATTCAATGACTATGAGATAAAGCCTTAGTCACATTATCTCCAAATAAATTATCATTTGAAATTTTTTCTCAGCGATAAGGAGATTACACAGTCACCAAGTCTCTAAAAGGAACCAATATTTAAGATGAGTTATCAAAAGCCTAAGTCACGAAGTCTTAGAAAGAATGTGATTTAAGTAAATTCATTTGGTGACTAAGAGAAAACCATTGATCAGGAAGTTGATTGTGTGGGAGCCACCAAGTCTCAATAAGAAACCATAGTTAAGGGTAACTCTAAGTGATAAGGAGACAATGCAGTCGTGAGGTCACTAATAAGAGAACCAGAGTTTGAGCAAAGACTTTTCTTCGGCGCCAAGATGTACAGTTTCCAGCCAATGAAAATTAAGAGATTTATGACAAGTGTGTTAAGATGTAGCTGAGTTGTATTCAAGATAGCCAATTAGATCAAATATGGATTTGTTTCAAATATAATAAGGGTTTTTTATGAAAAGGAACTCATTCAAATTTGATCTCTTGTCACTTTTAGAGACTACGGCTAGAATAGAAATTAATTTCACAGCACGAAGAATTGAAGACAGAAGTGATTGAATTATTATTTGTGCATTGATGGTTCTAAAATAAATAGAGGTTACCGTTAATCATTGCATTTTACCAAGATTTTATGGTTTCAGAGTGAAACTTGCTAAGTAATTAGTGTGTGCAGAAAAAGAGCTTCTCAAATTTGCAGAGTGAAACAAGCAGGTTTTCATTCCATAATCTAGGGAATTTGAGTGGTAATCAGTACTCTAGATAAAATTGAGTGACTTACAATTGGAAGTGAGTGATCTAGAGATAGATTTGTTTCAATATTGGTAAAGATAAAGTATAATCAGAATAGAGGATAAGATGAGTCAATCAATAAGCATAGCTTCTACCAGTGGGAAAAGTGGGGATGTAGAGGATGATATGAAAGGGAAGAGGAATTACTCAGAAGAATTTGTCACTTTGCTGCCTAGATCCAGCTAGAATAGAAAGGTAAATGTTGAAAATTTCATTGATGATTTGTCATATATTAGGGACGCTAAAAATCCAGGTTCATCCGGTTATTCACTTTTCAATTACTTTTTCAAAAATAGTGATGAAGATGTTCTAATTTCAAACCCATGGACTTGTGGATTAGCAAAATTAGTATTCCCTGATGTATTTGTAGATTCTGATTTCATTCTACATATGGTCAATAGGTATGATGTCCTTACTAAGACCATAAAAAGTGATGATGGGAAAGCCCTCGTAACCCTAGATAGAAATTCATTAATGAAGGCATTCAATGTCTATTACCCAATGTCTACAAAGACAAATTTAAAATCTTTAGAGGCCAGATATACAAGAGAGTCTGGCATTGCATCAAATTTGATCTAGGAGTATCATGTGCCCAGGAAGATGAGAAATTGCATACCGCCTATCCCAGGAAATGCTCCCTACTACTACAATGACCTCAAATTTTACATGAAGTACATTTCCTATGCATTATGTAGAGTTTTGGGAGTGGATGGAGGGCCTGAGAGGATAAGTGCAGACATCCTCATGATTTTCTTAGATATGCATATCCTTCATATTAGAACAAGCTATGATTATATTTGGAATATAATCAACAAAATGCATCAAGGGTTTGTTGATATTAGAAACAAGGAGAAAAACCATAAATTCATTCATTATTCCATATTAATTCATTTGACTCTGTGTTACAATTTTCCTCTTATGGATTTCCAGAATCTAAGGCCAGAGAGGTTTTATCAAAATTAGGCCAACCCAATACAATTCTGGTTAAGAGTGTGAAAATACACCTCTAGGGAGAAATAATTCTATTCTTTCCATAATTGGATAGTATATACAATCCTCAAGTGTTTAGGTGTAGAAAAGACTATGTTTCCAGTGAAGGTGTTGCGGTTACTGAGGCCATGCCAGTATGTTGATAAATCGTCAGGACACCACAATTGGGGGGATTTTTACTATGAGAAGAATTACACTTTTATCAGGGTTTATGGTTGTACTCACCCACCCCATGTTCTACCATCACATGTGCCACCTACACTTTTAGCAATGGAGTTCATCAGATAGTTGATTTTAATAGACAGGGAGCACCTGGCTCCTCATAGAAAGGGTACATTTACCCCTAGACAATTGAGGATTTACAACTTCACAATTGGGAAAAGGCCAGTAGATCCAATTAATAATTGGATGAGCTATTATAGGATGAATGTAGCCCTGTGTAGATACACTGACACAGAAGGTTTTATATCGAGTGCTAAGAATCTCTTAACACCTACTATTCCCTACACTAAAGAACATGAGCAATGTATGGAGGAAGACCTCATTAGAAACATAACGGAGGATGAAGAATTCAATCAAAGGGATGATAAATTTAATGATTTAATAGATTTAGAGAGACAAGTGAAGAGGAAAGGAATCTCTTTTGGGGGTTTCTTCCCAAATTTACCATATCTGAAAAATACTTGATGCCATGATTGAGTCTTACAACTTGTTATGTAATCAACTTGAGGATGCACTTGTAGTAAAGGATAAAGGCCATAAAGGGAATTCTTCATTATAATATGAAGAGGATAGTTATGAAACCTATTTAGTTCCTAGCCCCCTCCAATGGATCAGTCATTTGTTGAAGAATAGGCAGCAGAAGGAGAAAATATAATTGACCTGACAGAGGTGCCTGAGACTGAAGTCAGTGATGAGACCCCATTAAAGAAACAAAGAATAGAAATAGGGGATTCATCTCATGATAATAAAAAAGAAAATAAAAAGGATAGAATTGGTGCCCTCATCACTGATGATAAGGCATATGATCATCACCTCAAAAAATAAATAAGTCAAGGAAAAAAGCTACAAAAGGATGATGAAGAGGAGATTGAATTGCCTCTTCTAACATGCATAGATGAGAGGTTGTTGCATCAAGAGAAATTCTTAAATGATGATAATTTTATTAAGACTAAATATTTTAAAGATTTTCTTATTTGGAACAAGTAGAAGCAAGTGGGGGCACAACTGCAGTTGGCAAGAGGAGATCCAATGACAAGTGAGGCCTTGCAGGCATTGCAAGAGTATGATCCTGATTCAGAACAAATAATACTAGGAGAAAATAGGCAGCTGGTAAATTCTAGTGGATTTTTGTTGGTGGAAGGATGGGACTTAGCCTCAACCCTCATAATTGACCAGATAAGGAAGCAACCTGATGTCAAGCTATCATCAGAATTCTAGGTTGGAGAAATAATAAGAGGATTTGGATATAATCCAAAATCCCAGGCCCTAGCAATGTGGAGCTTAGCTCCAAAGGATCAAAAACCATCCTTGTTAAATATACAAGAGAAAATGGAAGGGGAAAACATCATTTGGTCTATCTAGAACACACCAGACTTGGAAATTTTCCAAGTTCTCATCCATTTTGCACAACTAAATGTAGCTAAGGTTGCCCATATGTCTGAAAGATTTAAAAAAATGGTGGGTGAAACTAGTGATATAGTTAAGGACAGGGAGTTGTGTATGATCAAAATCAAGGCACAGGAGAAGCTAATAGTAGAATTGACACAAAATTCTAGAGATGCATCAAGTTTCCCCTACAGAGCACAAAGAAGGAACATATGTTGAAGTTCAAATAGAGGAAATATAGTATGTTGCAGCAGAGACAAAGCAGGAGAATAGTGAGCATAACAATGTTTTTTTAGGAGCATTGAATGAAATTTTTGAGTATAGGATCAATGTGATAAAGGATAAAATAGATATAGTATCTGGAGCCTCTGGTAATTTACCAGGCCTACAAGTGGAGGTTAACAACTTTGTTTCAATTTTGAACCCCTACTATGATACATGGTCAGGAAGAATAGGATTATTTTAGAGGTTAGCATTTTTGCAACCACATAGATCAGATCTGCCATAAATATTAACCCAAGTAGGGGAGGAGATAGAAAACATAGGGGAAACCTTGAGCTTTTTAAAGGGAAATAAAAATCAAATTGAGGCAAGATTAAACATGTTTGGGCCTAATTACAACATATTTGTGTCACCAATCAGATCAGAAGATAGTAAAATCAAGTCACTAGGGGTATGGAGCTCAGAATTTGATACTGTACTCTTAATAAAGAGGTATATGTTTCTGACAAGGGTGAATTAGATATGGAAAGATACAATAAGGTTCTAGATGAATCCTTTAAGGAAGAAACAAATTTTAATAAATTCATTATAGATGTCAAGAGCATTACGGATGCAAGGTGGGAGAGGCAAAAGACCCAATTGGAGAACATTCAGAGATTTGAATGGCCAAAAGAATATTATTTCATAGCATGGGATGTGTTAACAAAGCCCAAGTAGAAAAATCCTATCACTATTGACCTAGACATCATTGATGAAGAATAGGAGGACACATGGCACCTTCTCTTTAAGCAAAAAAGGTTAGCTATCTTGAAGACTAGTGTAAATTAGACTATAATGGCAGTCACTAGGTCTCGCTACAAATATCAAAATCTATCCTGAACACATACAAACAAAGGCACCAAAGATCACAAGAAGACAAAGAACAAAATCATATTTCATTCTTCATTTTTGTCCATCCACCGCTTGGTTCCTTCCTGTCTTTTGTCTTTTCTATATTTTAGGGTTCGTTCTTAAAACCATCTGAAGCTTGTTGAATCCTTACTTCTTAAGGATTCCAAGATGGTTTTAGCCTATAAATAGAGCTTATTGTAACATTTTGAAAGATGACAAAATATAATTACAAGGCAAACTACAACAATTTTGTCTGAGCCTTTGTACTTTTTATCTATTGAATGTATTTTTAAGTAATTAGACATTAATAAAATACATTGAAATCTCTATTTTATATCTGGTGTTGTCTCTTTATCTTTGTTCAAGCTTTTATGTGTTTATTTGTAAGTCAATTAAATACATCAACTGCAAGGTAGTTGTGTAATTATTTGTGAGGTCCTTCAAGGAAGGAATAATTCTTTCAAGTGATCCCAGGAAGCTAAATACTGATCTTAAGATTTGATAGCAAGGATATAGGAGTGAGTGGATAGTTTGTAAGGAATTCTATCCTTATTGAATTTATTTTCATTAGTCACCTAATTGTGGATTTACATTCAAGATTGACTCTGTAGCCCATAGGATCAGGCACTAGTTTATAGTTTTGCAAGCAATTGTTCATCATCCAGCATTTAAGATCAATCAATCAAATTACATTACATTCATAAGTAATTGTATTCACAGAGTATATAATTTTTTTTTATGATTCCTTCAAGATATAATCAAATAGGTTGCCCCTCCAAAGTTCAGAGAACTATAAAAGGAAGAAAGATGAGAATCCTTATTACATTACTATTTTCTATTGTCAAGATAATAGATTGGCTTATTAAGCTATCTATTAGGTTAATCATAGTTATTTGCATAGTTATCTACTTATTCATATAGTAAAAGGCATTCAATAAGTTAGTAAGAAGACATAATCCACTATAACTAGATACTTTAAATCAGTAATCATTCAAAGGTAATACCTACCTGAGTCTGTGGATCTTAAAAAAGGAGGATCTTATCCAATCCTCATCAATTAGGGTTTTCTTGCATATAGTAAATTGGAAGTATACAAGAGAAAGAATTCATATTATTTTAAGAGTATTCTTGCAAGAAAAATCCCTAACAAATTGGCGACTCTGTTGTGGATAGGAAGAGAATTATCTCAGACTCTGGTTGAAGAAGATTTAATTTTGAATACCATAGATTAAGTTTTCCCATCTGAGTTGCACTAAAAAATTGGTGACTCTTCTGGGGAAATAAAAGTTGTATATAGAATATCTCTGGTGTGTTCAATAGTTAAATTAAGTTATAGTTGAGTTTTTCTAGTCTAGGTCACTCTAGTAGTATTCATATTTCCCAAGCTTATGTTGGGTGGTGACTCTAAAATAAAATATCTATAATTAGTGCAAAAGTGAAACATTTTTATAGATATGAGTACTAGGTCAAGAATGAGAGATAATCTAGAAGTTGAGTTGGATAATGGGATCCCCACTACTTTAAAAACTAAGATGGCTTGGAGAGAGAAGAAGAACCAAGCTGACATTAATGAATCTTCTTCTATAAATGAAAACAATAGCACTAGAAGGAAGGATACCAATCAGTCTAGTCATGAGGGGAATACCTTAGAGTATGAAAATTCCCCAGACCTTGGACTAGAAACCTATGTAGTTACTACTAATTCTAGTGAGAGAGAAGGAACTAACACAATTAGCTTAGACTTTGAAGTTCCTTCTGATGAGCTTGATGAGGAAGAAAGAATCCTCATAAGACAACTAGCCCTTATTCAACAAAAGAAAAGGGAAAAAGATCATAAAAAGAAAAAAACAAGAGCAGAAAGATGTTGACAAGTTTAGAAGAAGATCTCTAAGACATCAAGCTGCGAAAAATATTGAGAAGTCTCACAGAGACTAGGAGACTCCAAACACCCACAAAGGTTTAGGTTCTCAAACCTACAGAGATAAAGGGAAAAATAAAGTTACAGAAAATGAAGTTGAGGAACCGAAAACACATAAAGTCCTGACTAAGAAAATGTCTAAGCTAGACATTGATCTTGAAAATATTAAAAAAGAAAGAGAAACTATGGCTAAGATGCTGGAGAAAGTTGAAACAGAAGCTGCTACTATAGAGATGAAGAAAAAAATTGATTTCTTGCAGTCTACTACAATCTCCTATGCTGATACAGAGAAAGCTACAACAGCAAGAAATAAGGCTCCTTCTTTCAGAGACCATAGTAAATTATTTTCTCCTAAAGATACTAAAAAATTCCAAAGGAGACCACTTCCTATAGAAAGGTACAAGAAATTTTCTTTTATTGGAATTCTAGGTTACCCTAATACAATGCCAGAAGATATGGGAGAAAAAATTTCAAAATTTTTAGGAAATAATATTGTAACTTGTGAAGAGCATTTAAGAAAAAAATTTGATGTTATGGATGATCTATATATCAATCATGAGGATGTCCTAATGAAATTTTTTGTAAAATCCTTAGTAGAAGATGCTAGGGAATGTTTTAGGAGTCTATCTCATGGTTCTGTAGGAACAATGGATGAACTAATTGATCTATTCAAGGATCAATATGGTGATAAGACTAATGAAGGATTTTTTCTCAATGAATTCAACAATATAAAGAAGAACTCAAATGAAGAAGTAACTGATTTCAACACAAGATTCCAATGAGCTATGCACAAGCTGTTTCAAAATATGAAGTTGGATCAAAAGGTATGTCTTGCTACCTATCTCAATGCTTTTGATTCAAAATGGGTTATGCACTTAGAGATAAGAATCCAAGAACTCTAACAGAGTCTTACAAAAAAGATGTAAATATAGAGATGAATAGGAGGATATCAGGAAAATTGGGTAAAAGAGATGATCCATGCTTTATTAGGAGTAATCAAAAGGAACCTAAATATAGAGAATACAAGGCTCCACGGAATAATAGACCATCCTAAATAATAACTATAACCCACAAAATAGGATGCAAAATTATCCCTATGGTACCCAATTCAAGGATGGAAAGCCTATTGCTCCACTAAGAAAAGACAAACCTGATAATAGGACTCCTTATCCCCTACATAAAAATACAATTCACATGTGTAATGGTGACTTTTGGTGTGAGGCTTGTGAGGCACCACACAATCCTAATTTTTGCATTGTTTCTTTAGATATAAAAGCAAATGAAGAGCAAGAAAATGATCAAAATGAGCTATGTGATTATAGTATGAATAATTCTTATTCATGTCATGGTATGGATTCTGATGATGAAATTGAAAATCATGACATAAATGGCTCGCAAGGTAGAATAGAAGTTCATCAGCCATAAATCTTGTCTGATAGTGAAGAGGAAGATATGGTTGATCACATAAGGTGTTATGCCCAAAATAGTCAAGAACCCTCAATAGTGAGAAAATCCTCTGATGAAGAAAAATCTAGAATAACTGCTGATCTAGTGAACAAAGCAAGAAATAAATATCACCTAAGAAATAGAGTTGTGGGTAATGTTGGTAGTCAGCCAGCAGGCATCTTCATTAAAGAAAATAAAATAGATGCCAAATATGTACCAAAAAAAGATGGACCTGGGGAAAGTGTAAACAAACCTAAGCTCAAAATAGTAAACAAAGCTAATGAACCAAAAGATGTACATGTAGAAAAGAATAAAGTACCAGAAGCAAGTTCTTCCTTACCCAAAGTTGAAAATAAGAAATCTAAGAAGGAAGAGCCTGATGTGAACATTCAGATAGAGGAAAATAATATTATTATAGAAAAATCTAAAACCTATGATGTAAAGTATACTCTAGTGGATATGGGCCAGTGTTTATCTTAGATGACTGTTAAGGTCCCATTCCTAGAAATGATGAGGATAAAAGAACACAAAGAAAAAGTCCTTTCAGTGTTGAATAATGTATCACTAGTAAAACCTCAAAAAATAGAACATATCGAAAAGAGACCCAACAATAAGGGAAAGGATCCTGAGGGGATTATTTTTGAGATCCCTCAGATTTACCCAAACACAAATACTTCTGCAAGGGTTGTTGACCCCTTTTTCTTGACATTGGTAATAAACGGAAAGATGCTCAAAAATTGCATGATAGACTCAAGAGCATCTAATACAGTCATGCCTGCAGAAATCATGAGATCCATGGGATTGCAAGTAGATACTCCTCATGGGAGGTGTCAAGCAATGGATTCAAGATAAATCCCTATTGTTGGAACCATTGAAGCCTTACCTTACAAATTAACCATATGCCCTGATACAGTGTTGGCTATGAGTGTACTGGTGGTTGATAATCCACCACATTATGGCATGTTGCTATGCATAAAATGGAGTGCTTCAATGGGGGGAAGTATTCAGTGTGACTTGTCCTTTGCCACTTTAAATATAGATGTGAATAATGTAAAGGTGTCTAGAAAAGGTAGAACACCTCGTATGATAGAATTGCATGAGGATGCAAATATTAATTACTGTGTTGATTTTGACATGGAAAATTTTAGAATCAAAAGGAGTGCTCACCAGTGTGAGAATGTTGATCCTTTAATAAAGGAGTTAACTACATAGAGTCATGGTTTATGGAAAATGTATTTTGATGGAGCCTGTTCAAAAGAAGGATTAGGAGTTGGAGTCTTACTTATATCTCCATCAGGTACCACATTCAAATATTATTTTCTATTATCTTTTCAATGTACAAACAATACAACATAATATAAAGTTGCAACAAAAAATGAAGTATCTTTTTGATAAAAGAGAAGGTTGCATAAATTTTATACCTAGTGATCTAGTACTCCAATGGAATGTAAGAGCAGAGGATAAAGGGAAACACAAGAAATTTGAATCCCTATGGCTTGGTCCCTTTATTGTTTCTGAGAGCTTTGGTAAAGATTTCCTATATCTTCAAGAACATGGATGAGGAAGAATTTGAATTGCCAGTGCATGGGAAGTTCTTGAAGCATTTCTTCAGTTGAAAGTGAAAATTTTATGCACAAGTAAATTTATGTATTATATGTAAATAAGTCTGTTTCTTTCAGTTGTGTGTTTCTTTCTGCAATAGGTTAGTCATCGTCTTTTGAGTAGTCTACAACTATAGATTTTGTGGTTCTTGACATAAACTTGCATTTAAACATCTCAAATAGAGCTACTGTTGGTTGTTTTTCCAATTTTGTAGTCTGCCAGAAATTTTTTGAAAATCCCCAGTCATTTTTGTGCTTGAGAATTTAAATTCTTGTCCAATGCTATAATTTTTCCTTGCAAATGATGATTTTAGCCACGAATCCAGTGAAAAATATCCAAAACCCTAAGTCCTAGGTCATCCTTTGTTTGAAAATGGCTAAAACCCTAGCTCTTTCAGTCATAGTTCTATTTTGAAGTTACTTTATCGTAACTTAAAGTCCTTAATATATCATGTGACTTTTTAAAGTTAGTTGCTAGGTCTCTTAAAGCTCAGAGAATATTCCATTTCGTTATGAGACTTAGCAAAAATACCTTGTCATGTTATCTCCCAAGGAAAATAATATACTTCAAATGATAGGGAGACTTAGGGCGGACTGTCCATCTTTAGTTTCATCCAACGGTGGTCAGGAAGTCTCGTGATAAACTTGACAGTTAGAAAATCATTCAGTAACACTAAGTTCTTTTGGTCACAAAGTCTCCTAAATTAAACCATAGTTAAATGATGGTTTCAATATTAATGTTGTCCCTGGGTCATAGAATAAAGTAAGGGTTACGTAAAAAGTCATGATACTTGGCGACAACCATTAGATTAAAAGAAGATCCAACAATTGGCACTAATTCACTGAGAAAGTTTGAAAAGTCAAAGAAGATTCAAGGATTAAGAGACAAAAGGGATAACATTGAGACACGTGTTCAAATATGTAATGGTCACATAGTCTCTGAGACAAATTTAAAATAAATAATTAATCTGGTGACTTGGAGATGATAGTCACGTAGTCTCATAAAAAATTAGGGTTTTCCTTGAAGATCTGGAGACTTGGCGTAGACTGTCAAATGCAGATGAAATAAGATCTACGGTAGTTAGGTAATGTCTAGATGAAAGTAATAAGTGTAAAATTATTTAGCGACTATGAGATAAATCCTTAGTCGTGTTAAATCCAAATAAATTTTCATTTAAAAGGTTTTCTCAGTGATAAGGATATTACACAGTCGCCAAGTCTCTAAAAGGAAACCAAGATTTAAGATGAGTTATCAGAAGCCTAAGTCACAAAGTCTCAGAAAGAATATGAGTTAAGTAAATTCATTTGGCGACTAAGAGATAACCATTGATCAGGAAGTTGATCGTGTGGCAGTCACCAAGTCTTAGTAAGAAACCACAGTTAAGGGTAACTCTCAGTGATAAGGATACAATGCAGTCGCGAGGTCGCTAATAAGAGAACCAGAGTTTGAGAAAAGACTTTTCTTTGGCGCAAAGATGTACAATTGTCAGCCAATGAAAGTTAAGAGATTTATGAAAAGTGTGTTAAGATGTAGCTGAGCTATATTCAAGATAGATAATCAGTTCAAATCTAGATTTGTTTTGAATATAATAAGGTTTTTTTATGAAAAGGCACTCATTCAAATTTTATCTCCTATCACTTAGAGGCTACGGCTAGAATAGAAATTGATTTCACAGCATGAAGAATTGAAGATAGAAGTGATTGAATTAAGTTTTGTGCATTGATGGATCTGAAATAAATAGATGTTACCATTGGTCATTGCATTTTACCAAGATTTTATGGTTTTCAAAGAAAAACTTGCTAAGTAATCAGTGTGTGCAGAAAAAAGATCTTCTCAGATTTGCAGAGTGAAACAAGCATGTTTTCAGTCCATAATCTAGGGAATTTGAGTGGTAATCAGTGCTCCTGAGAAAATTGAGTAACTTATAGTTGGAAGTGAGTGACATGTAGACAAATTTGTTTCAATATTGGTAAAGATAAATTATAATCAAAACAAAGGATAAGATGAGTCAAGCAATAAGAGTATCTTCTACCAGCGGGAAAAGTGGGGATGCAGAAGATGATATGAAAGGGAAGAGGAATTACCTAGAAGAATTTATCACTTTACCTCCAGGATCCAACCAGAATACAAAGGTAAATGCTGAAAATCTCATTAATAATTTATCATATATTAGGAATGCTAAAACTCCAGGTTCATCCGGTTATTCACTTTTCAATTACTTTTTCAAAAATAGTGATCAATTTGTTCCAATTTCAAACCCATGGACTTGTGGCTTAGAAAAATTAGTAGTCCTTGATATCTTTTTAGATGCTGATTTAATTCTAGAGATGGCCAATAGGTATGATGTCCTTACTAAGACCATAAAAAGGGATTATCGAAAAGCCCTCGTAACCCTAGATAGAAATTCATTCATGAAGGCATTCAATGTCTATTACCCAATGTCTACAGAGATAAATCTAAAATCTTTAGAGGCCAGATATACATGAGAGTCTGGCATTGCATCAAAGATGATCCAGGAGTATCATGTGCCCAGGAAGATGAGGAATTACATAGTGCCTATCCCAAGAAATTCTCCCTACTACTACAAGGACCTCAACTTTTATATGAAGTAAATTTCCTATGCATTATGTAGAGTTTTGGGAGTGGATGTAGGGCTTGAGAGGATAAGTACAGACATCCTTGTGATTGTCTTAGAAATGCAAATCCCTCATATTAGCACAAGCTATGATTATATTCAATATATAATTGACAAAATTCATCAAGGGTTTGTTTATATTAGAAACAAGGAGAAAAACCCTAAATTCATACGTTATTCTGTATTAATTCATTTGATTCTGTATTACAATTTTCCTCTTATGGATTGCCAGAATCTAAGGCTAGAGAGGTTTTATCAAAATCAAGCCAACCCAATATAGTTCTAGTTAAGAGTGTGGAACTACACCTCCAGGGAGAAAAATTTTGTGCTTTCCAGAATTGGATAGTATATCCAATCCTCAAGTGTTTAGGTGTAGACAAGACTAGGTTTCCACTAAAGGTGTTGCAGTTACTAAGGCCATGCCAGTATGTTTATAAATGGCTAGGAGACCACAAATAGGGGGATTTTTACCATGAGAAGAATTACACTTTGATCAAGGTTTATGGTTTTACTCACCCACCCCATTTTCTACCATTCCATGTGCCACCTAGAATTGCAGCAATGGAATTCGTAGACAGTTGATTTTAATAGACAGGGAGCACCTGGCTCCTCATAGAAAGGATACATTTACCCCTAGAAAATTCAAGATCTACAACTTCACAATTGGCAAAAGGGTAGTGGATCCAGTTAATAATTGGATGAGCCATTATAGGATGAATGTAGCCCTGTGTAGATACACTGACACAAAAGGTTTTATACTAAGTGCTAATAATCTCTTAACACCTACTATTCCCTACACTAAAGAACATGAGCAATGTATGGAGGAATACCTCATTAGAAACATAATGGAGGATGAAGAAGTCAATCAAAGGGCTGGTAAATTTAATGAATTAATGGATTTAGAGAGAGAAGTGAAGAGGAAAGGAATCTCTTTTGGGGGTTTCTTCCCTGATTTACCATATCTGCAAAGACTTGATCCCATGATTGATTCTTACAAATTGTTATGTAATCAACTTGAGGATGCACTTATAGTAAAGGATAAACAACATAAAGGGGATTCTTCATTAGAATATGAAGAGGATAATGATGAAATATATTCAGTTCCTAGCCCCCCTCCAATGGATCAGTCATTTGTTGAAGAATAGGAAGCAGAAGGAGAAAATATAATTGACCTGACAGAGGTTCCTAAGACTGAAGTCACTGATGAGCCCCCATTAAAGAAACAAAGAATAGAAATAGGGGAGCCATCTCATGAAAATAAAAAAGAAAATAAAAGGATAGAATTGGTGCCCTCATCACTAGTGATAGGGCCAATGATCATCAACTCAGAAAAAAATAAGATAAGGGAAAAAGTTGCAAATGGATTATGAAGAGGAAATTGAATTGCCTCTTCTAACATGCATAGATGAGAGATTGTTGCATCAAGAGAAATTATTAAATGATGATAATTTTATTAAGAATAAAGAGTTTAAAGATTTTCTTATCTGGAACAAGTAGAAGCAGGTGGGGGCATAGTTGTAGTTGGCAGGAGGAGATACGGTGACAAGTGAGGCCTTGCAGGCATTGCAAGATTATGATCCTGATTTAGAAAAAATAACACCAGAGGAAGTTTGGAAACTGGTAAAGTCCAGTAGAACGTTGTTGGTGGAAGGATGGGACTTAGCCTTAGCCTTCATAATTGAATAGATAAGGAAGCAACCTTATTTCAAGCTATCATTAGAAGTCCAAGTTGGATAAATGATAAGAGGATTTCGATATAATCCAAAATCCTAGGCCCTATCAATGTGGATCTTAGCTCCAAAGGATCAAAAACCATCCTTGTTAAATATACAAGAGAAAATGGAAGGGGACAAGATCATTTGTTCTATCCATAACCATGTTGTTTTAGGAGCATTAAATGAAATTTTGCAGCATAGGATCAATGAGATAAAGGATAAAATAGATATAGTATAAGGAGCATATGGTAAATTACCAGGACTATAAGTGGAGGTTAACAATTTTGTTTCAATTTTGAACCCCTACTATGCTACACGGTCAGGAAGAACATGATTATTTTAGAGGTTAGCATCTTTGAAACCACATAGATCAAATCTATCATAAATAGTAACCTAGGTAGGGGAGGAGATAGAACATATAGGGGAAACCTTGTCCTTTTTCAAGGGCAAGGAAGATCAGATTGACGAAAGATTAAACATGTTTGCGCCTTATTACAATAGATTTGTGCCACCAATCAGATCAAAAGATAGTCAAATAAAGCCACTAGGGGTATGGAGCTCAGAATTTGATACTGTACTACCTAATAAAGAGGCATATATTTCTAAAAAGGGTAAATTATATATGGAAAGATACAAAAAGGTTCTAGATGAAGTCTTTAAGGAAGAAACAAATTTTAATAAATTCATTATAGATGTCAAGAGCATTACGGATGCAAGCTGATGGGAGAGGAAGAAGACCCAATTGGAGAACATTCTGAGATTTGAATGGCTAAAAAAATATTATGTCACAGCATGGGATGTCTTAACAAAGCCCAAGAAGAAAAAGCATGTCACTATTGACATGGACATCATTGATGAAGAATAGGAGGACACATGGCACCTTCTCTTTGAGCACAAGAAGGTTACCTATCTTGAAGACTAGTGTAAATTAGACTATAATGGTGGTCACTAGGTCTCGCTACAAATATCAAAAGCTATCCTGAATACATACAGACAAAGGTGCCAAAGATCACAAGAAGACAAAGAACAAAATCATATTTCATTCTTCATTTTTGTCCATCCACCGCTTTGTTCCTTCCTATCTTTTGTCGTTTCTATATTTTAGGGTTAGGTCTTAAAACCATCCAAATCTTGTTGCATCCTTACTTCTTAAGGATTCCAAGATGGTTTTAGCCTATAAATAGAGCTTATTGTAATATTTTGAAATATGATGGAATATAATTACACGGTATACTACTACAATTTTATCTGAGCCTCTGTACTTTTTGTCTATTGAATGTATTTTAAAGCAATTAGACATTAATAAAATACATTGCAATATCTATTTTATATTTGGTGTTGTCTCTTTATCTTTGTTCAATATTTTATTTGTTTATTTGTAAGGCATTTAAATACATCAACTGCAAGGTAGTTGTGTAATCATTTGTGAGGTCCTTCAAGGAAGGAATAATTCTTTCAGGTGATCCCAGGAAGTTGAATACTGATCTTAAGATCTAATAGAAAGGATATAGGAGTGAGTGGATAGTTTGTAAGGCATTCTATCTAGATTGCATTTATTTTCATTAGTCACCTAATTATGGATTTACATTCAAGATTGACTTTGTAGCCCATAGGATCCGGCACTAGTTTATAGTTTTGCAAGCAATTGTTCATCATCCAACATTTAAGATCAATCAATAAAATTACATTACATTCATAAGAAAGCATACATTCATAAGTAATTGTATTCATACAGTATACAATTCATTTTTTTGATTCCTTCAAGATAGAATCAAATAGGTTACCCCTCCTAAGTTCAAAGAACTATAAAAGGAAGAAGGATGAGAATCCTTTTTGCATTACTATTTGCTATTGTCAAGATAATAGTTTGGCTTATTAAGCTCTGTATCAGGTTAATCATACTTATTTGCATAGTTATCTACTTATTGATATGGTAAAAGGCATTCAACAAGTTAGTAAGAAGACATAATCCACTATAACTAGATACTGTAAATCAGTAATCATTCAAAGGTAATACTTGCCTGAGTCTGTGGATCTCAAAAAAGAAGAAAGATCTTATCCAATCCTCATCAATTAGGATTTTATTGCATATGTAAATTGGAAGTATACAAGAGAAAAAATTCATATTATTTTAAGAGTATTCTTGCAAGAAAAATCCCTAATGGAGTCTTCACACTATCTGTTAGATCAAATCCAACTTGTCTTCACATTTTATTCTTTACTCTATCGTAGATCTAGACCCACTCTGGACACATAGTGGAAGGGAATAATGGCTTAGTGGTTAGATCAACTGCATCTTCACTTCAATGGTTTACGCCATCTGTAATATCTTCTGCAACTTACTGTATATTTACCTGTCTTTTGACCCATTGACGATGACATTAGCAAAGACACATGGCACTTAGGTACAATACCTCAATGGGTAGATATCTTTCATTTTTCCTTTGAGGATTTACGTCAACCATAGGATATTTTATGAAATTCTATCTCTTTAGCCAACTTCAAAATGGGCCCCAAATCTGACAACTGGCATGTGTCCACAAGGCGCAATGCCTTGAAGGATAGATTGACTACATATTTTGATTAATGCTTTACGCCTACCGTTGATCCTCTTTTAAGTTGACCTATCTTTAACCCTTCATTCACCTTTACGTAGATCTATTCCTTCCATCCACCATGTGTCATCTATTGATCTCTAAGTTTTGTTGATCATTAGTGTCCCATACTTAGTCATTTATCTAGGCAGTTTTAGCCGGTCATCACTGTGGCCGAGCTATCTAGTATAGGTCAAGCTATCCAACACAATTATTGCTGAGAAGATAATAGTTTCTGAGTCACACAGTTGTCAAGTTTAGTCCATGTTGAGTGCCAGAGTCCTTTTGTGCCGAGCAAGATAGTTTTGTTCTATATGTCAAGAATGACACCAATTTCGAGGTAAACTATTTTGGGCTGACTTATTTAAGCATTTAGTGTTTTCAAAAAGATAATCACACATTTAATTATTTGATCCCACTACGTGGCATGGAGCCAATCATAAAATTGGAATGTCCAAGCGGCATAAGCATTTGATCCTGATCATTGATCTAGATCTAATTACCTGATCCGTAAAGTATATTAAGATTGCTTCTTACCCTAATTAGTGTATTGTGAGAGAAGGTATATGCATACATGAGAGATGTGCAAAGGGTTGTTTTGAGAGAGAAAGCATAGATCTATCAGAGTGATAGAGCAGTGAGCAGTAGAGTAAAGATATATCATATTATTAGATTAGAGAAGGTATTGAAAAGAGGAGATCCATTATCAACATCAGAGTGCATATCGAAGGATCAGATCTTGAGACATTCTAACAAGTGTATCAAGTGAAATATCTTAATAGAGTGGTTCTAAAGACCTTTCTAAATCTCTTAGTCAAGTGCTTACTTTGTTGTAATTTTAAATCCTTTTACAAGGTAGACTGTAATGATCTGTATCTCTTAACTGGGCAGATCTTTAACCATGCAGATTACAAATTGTGATCAAATTTTGTAGCCTTAACAGGCACACTTTATTGCTACAGTAGTGAATATTTTTGTGGGTGTCATCCCCACCCCACTTTTACCTTATTGGGTTTCTGGGTTACCAAATTATGTGTCTTGTGTTATTTATTTACTTTCATGGATGCTAATAAATGATAGATCAATTAAATTTATGCATGATTGTGGATCAATTTGTTTTAAGTGATAAAAGGTTGAAGATCTAATTCACCCCCACCCCCCCCTCTCTCAGCATCTTGCTTTCACAATCTTGTATTTCCAACAGTTGGTATCAGAGCTCAGTTCTCCCATAAAAGGTTTTTAATCAGCTTGAGAGTACAGATCTTGAGATGAAGATTTACAAATTGGGTGAAGTCATTGAGAATCAAAAGATTGAAATTCAGCTAGCATTACATCAGCTTGAGACAGCAAGACAGGAATTGAGAAAGTCCTCGATATCTAGGAAAGATTTGGAAAAAAAAATGAATGACACTCATTATCAGGAAGAAGACACTACAAACCTATTTTAGAATGGAAATTCTAATGAGAGAGATGCAAAAAATTTAGATCTATTGGAAAGGACTAATACATTGTGTGAAGAATTCAGAAACCTAAAAAGAGAACAAGAAATGCAAATAGTAAGACTATGTGAAGTAGTGGAACAAAAGAAGAAAGTTGAAGATGACAAAGTTATGGCTGAAGAAGACAAAAGAGTGATGACTATCAGACTTGATGAAAGGACATACAATATACAAATGATGAAAAATAATCAGGTTGACATGGTGAATCAACGGCTACTTGCAAATCAGGAGATCAGTAGGAAAGACATGGAAATTGTGAATCTAAGATCTGAGAATAGTCAATTGAAAGATGAATTGAGATCTGAGAAAGAACTTAATGAAAGACTGAACAGACCCAATGAAGCTTTGACTCATTTTGAAAACCTAATGGAAGCATCAAGGAGATCTAAAGATTCTTCTAGATTAGTTCATATTGAACAATAGACATCTAGTGAGAAAGGAGAATCATCTAAGATTGGTGAAAAGAGGAATGCAAAGTCAAAGAACGTCAAACCTATATGCCACCACTATGGAAAATTAGGACACATAGAAAACATTTGCCGAAACAAGAATGGTAAGTCCAATCCTAAACCTAAGTTCAATGGTTATTGCTTTAACTGTAAGAATTTTGGACATCAAGCACATGAATTTTGGGCAAAAAGAAAATAATGCACCTCCCACACCTAGATTCAATAGGCATTGTTACAACAGTCAAAAATTTGGACATAGAGCACAATATTGCAGATCTAATGTTAAACAACAATGGACTTCAAAGACACAAGAAAAAGCACCAAGGAAAGGTAACACTTACAATTGGGATTACAACACATGGCATAGTTGTCATTACTATGGTGAGTATGGGCATGTTCTAGAAAATTGCATAAAGACACATTTCAAAGGAAAATCTAAGAGTTGGATGAATGGAAGCCTAGTTTCCTATAATTGTCTAAAAATATGACACACTAGGAAGGATTGTAAGACAAGGGTACTTGCTCCTACTATTGAGGAAATTAGAGCACAGATGAACCAGACATAGATAAGGAAAATAGAACCAAGCAGAAGTGAAGCTACTAAAGCCAAGGTCACCCAATCCAATGGATCAGGTGATCATAGTATCACTGATTAAGAAAAAATGGTATGTGAGGAACTGTGTTTATATCTCATATCTTTTATCAGTTCTTAACATATAAAGTGCAAAAGTCTATATCTGCATATGTTAAGATGCATCGGGATATATTTTTGAGACATGTACCTAGCAAAGTCAATATGCACTATAGGTGCCAAGCAATAGTATTATTGTACACTAAGACCGAGCTCTCTAGTATGTGCCAAGCTGGTATGGGTTGCGACCGAGAGATAGATGAGTTCTGTGAGTCAGTCAAGGATAGTTGTTTGGCACTCACTCAATGGGCAAAACATTTATTACAAACCTAACTTTTGACCTTTAGAGCCTATAAAGAAATGAGTCATTCATTACGCATTTTTACCTTACGATTGAGAATTTCATAGAGTATTGGAGAATTTGCAAACTTGATTTCTACAAAGATATTTTGAAGACTTCTACAGAATTTTGTTAGCTATCTTGAGTAAAAATTGTGAATTTTGACATCTGTCAAGGTATTATGTTCATCATCTTTGAAACCCTATTTCTTTCAAAATCATGGCCGCTAGTTCTTCCGCAATAGCAAAGGGTAATGGAGGAGTTGCTAAAAGTTCAATTGGTACTCATGATTCATGATATTAGGTCATGTTATATGTGCAAGATAAGTGAAGTTGGTGATCACGAGAAAATAGAATCTTATAGAAAATTGTGCAAAGATGGAGCCCTAAAAGTTTAACTCATGCCCTAGATTTTCTAAGGGATTTATGAATGGAATGGATCAAGATTGTTCTTAGTTGTGTACATGACATGAACATATGGCTGGAAAATGGACCATTTAAGATTACAAAGGAAATCATCCATCACGTAACTAGTTATCCAATTTTTAACAGGAAGAGAACCATGAGATGTCAGAGTAAGGAAAACATAGAATAATTCACTGAAGTTGTTCAGAATAAAAGAGGAACTACGATCTCTACTATTACAGATTTGGAGCTTGATTTTGCAGTTAGGGTTATTGCTCACAAGTTTTATTAGTCGAGCTGACTGGATAGTGTCCCATGCATTACAGTCAACTAGGCTTGGAAGATTTTAAAGAAGGATCATACTTATGACCTTGCCAAGCTTCAACTGATGCAGCTGGCTGAGAACCTTTCTTCAGTCCAAAAGGAAAAGAACTCAATGTGTAAGTTTGGATCTCTGATTGTTTGCATATTTTTCTATATACATAATACATTTCCTACTTTTGGAAACATTGTTTGGAAAATAGATAGACCTATTACATACTAAATCAATGCATTTATTCATAAATTAGGTGATAACTTTGACAATATGATGGGAACATATTTTTTCAAATTTAAGAAAAAGATGAGATTGAGGAGAAGAATTCCCAGATCACTAGTTGAGAAACACTATGAGGATATATGTTTTCTAGTAGACACATATTTTACTTATGTTCAGGATATAGTACCAAGGGTATCATGGCTAAGGCCATTACCTTATGAAGTGAACATTGATGAGACATTGTAGCTATAACAGCTCTATTGGTAGAAGAGATTGATGGTGCAGCCAAACATTTTGGAAACTATGAAGAAGCTAAGTCCAAAATCTCTATGGATTTGAAGGCTGGCACTATGGAGAGGAAAAGGAAAAATATTATCAAAAATATAAAGAAGATGGTTGGAATTGAGAGTGATGAAGAAGTATAGGATGCACCTTTGGGTTTATCAACAAGACATGGAGAAGATATGTCTAGTGGAGAAGAGGAGAGTGAACCTGAAGAGAATATCACTATGAAAGGAAAATGGAAGCAGCTAGTGGTTGCCAAGGTAGCTAAAGAAAACAAAGCCAAACCTAAGGCTACCCCTCCTGTTGCTAACTAGAATAGGACAAGGGCATCAACCGTTTCATCTCAAGCCAAGTCAACAAAATTATATACAAAGAAGAATGTTGGAGAGAGAAGTTTAGGGAAGAAAAAAAAAGTTGAAACAAAGGTAGTGCCGAGCAAAATTGAGAAGACACCAAGGAGGGAACTAATCTTGGAAGAATAATATGATGAGGAGAAGGCAGATACAGATGAACCCAGGAACATACCTATAGAATCACATAAACCACTGACCAATATTGATGAGGTATGCAAGAGTATTAGAAGTACAGTTGGTTTAGCAGGATTTAATTTTATCAAGTATGAGAAGTAAAGCATATCAAACAAGCATAAGATTCAGGAAGCACTATTAGATATGATGTGTACATTCAAGATGACACTTGTAGAGATAGGAAACCTTTTTCCTATAGAACTTGATATTTTATCCCAAAAGTGGCAATATTCTTTGATGACTGAAAGATAGATAAGGGAGCGAACACTAGCTAAGGTCATTCTTGTTTTAACCAAGAAACAGATAGCCAATTTTATTGAGAAATATCAAAGGAATTTTATTCCTAAACAAAGAGCCTATGCAATATTGATAAATGATGTTGAAGGTGTAGTACAAAAAAGCACTAGAATATGGAAGGAAAATTTTGGGTTAATCACTCAGAAGGCCGATGAGAAAGGTGAAGGAACCTTAGAGCTAAAGGAAATCAAAGATCAAATTGCTACTAATCAAGCAGAGACTAAGAAAAAACCACAAGAGGAAACAAGTGATGGGAAAACTGTAGATTTGACAATGGATAGTCCCATTGATACTACACTTGATGATAACAGTAATGTGGATACCAAGGATCAGAATGTACCAGTAGACACATGCATGCATTTTCCCATTCATACAACTGAGGCTGAGATAGAGAAAGAAGGAGAAAAGGAGGTAATTAATACTAATCCACCTATTTTAGAGGTTCTACAAACATTTTTAGAGAGTGGAGATAAGATGGAAGAAATTGCAAATAAGCCTAGAGAACAAGAGGCTATAAAAGTGTTGGTGGATCTACCAAACTCTATATCATCTACTCCCACTGGACCCAAAATGGGTAGTATACCTGACCCATAGGAAATCATGACTCAGATGAAGGTATCAATTGAAATTAATACTGACAAAGGAAAAGATATCATAGAACCTGAGCCAAGTATTAGCTCACCAGAACTCAAGAAGAGGAAGCTAAACAAGAAAAAGTCACCAAGCTTAAATGTCACATTGGATGAAGTTATTGTGATTCCTAAATGGGATCCTGAGAGTTTGACATATGAGCAGATTCAGACCCTTCAAGACCTATTGAAGAGGAAGAAGAGACAAAAGGAAATGAAGAGGGAAAAAAAGCAAAAGCAATTTTTGCATGACATAAAGGATATTTTTGTTAAAGCTTTTGATATGGAAGATATAAATGAGAAAGCACCAATACTGGAACAGTTAGTTCACATTGTGCAGAAAGTTACTGATGAAAATATTAAGGCAAATAAAAAATTGTTGCAATGGTCTAAGAGAAGATTTGAGAACAAAGTCTTGGAGAAGATATCTAGAGAGAATTCTACCAAACAGATTGAACTTTCTTCTCTTATTGAGATTCTTGAGGAAGTTGTGAATAATATTTTTTCTTTGTACAAAAGATTATGTGATGTAACATTACTTACAAAGGATAATCAATAGCTTATCAAGAATTTGCATTTAGATATGAAGTCAACAGCAATTTCATTGAGCATGGATGCTAGTTCTAGCTTGATACATTTTGATAGGTTGACTCATGCACAGAGGAGATTAGCCAAGCTTATGGCTGAAGATGGCCAAATCAGGGCCAAATTAATAACAATTTAGGCTAACTTGATATCTTATTTGGAGGTTATTTAGAAAGAAATAACAGCTGCACTAGAATTGGTCAAGAGATATTCTCATCTCTCCATTGCAGATAGTTTGGTAAGTCTAGCTTTCGAGATAGAAGTTAAGTTGCAGGTTATGAAGTTTGTTAAGGATAGTTGGGATACATTTTGCATTGATATTATAGCTTCATAAACCATTTTTGGACAAATAAAACTTAACCCCTATAGCTATCAGTGAGAAAAACAAGGGGGAAACAGGAAAGGAAATAGAAAAATATGTGTGGAACCAGGTATAAATATCTTTGTTGAAGGCATGTATATTATGTAGATAGTGTTTGCAGTATGAAGTATAATCTAAGGGGGATTACATTGTGTACTTAGGAAAATTTTGTGAATATAAAAGAAATGATAAGTGTTTTTGCCACTAATATCAAAGGGGGAGATTGTTGATCTCTAAGTTTTGTTGATCATTAGTGTCCCACACTTAGTCATTTATCTAGGCAGTTTTAGCCACTCATCACTACGCTGAGATATCTGGTATAGGCCAAGCTATATAGCATAGTAATTGGCAAGCAGATAATAGTTGCTGAGTCACACAGTTGTCAAGTTCAGTCCATGTCGAGTGCTAGAGTCCTTTTGTGCTGAGAAAGATAGTTTTGTTCTGTATGTCAGGAATGACACCAATTTTGAGGTAAACTATTTTGGGATGACTTATTTAAGCATTTAATGTTTTCAACGAGATAATTACACATTTAATTATTTGATCCCACTATGTGGCATGGAGCCAATCAGAAAATTGGAATGTCCAAGCGGCATAAGAATTTGATCCTGATTTTTTATCTAGATCTAATTGCCTGATCTGTAAAGTATATTAAGATTGCTTCTTACCCTAATTAGTGTATGGTGAGAGAAGGTATATGCGTACATGAGAGATGTGCAAAGGGTTGTTTAGAGAGAGGAAGCATAGATCTAGCAGAGTGACAGAGCAGTGAGCAGCAGAGTAAAGATATATCATATTATTAGATCAGAGAAGGTATTGAAAAGAGGAGATTCATTATCAGCATTCGAGTGCATATCAAAGGATTAGATCTTGAGACATTCTAACAAGTGTATCAAGTGAAATATCTTAATAGAGTGGTTCTAAAAGGCCTTTCTAAATCTCTTAGCTAAGTGCTTACTTTATTGTAAGTTTAAACCCTTTTACAAGGTAGATTGTAATTATTTGTAGCTCTTAACCGGGCAAACCTTTAACCAGGTAGATTACAAATTGTGATCAAATTTTGTAGCCCTAACAGGCACACTTTATTGCTGTAGTAGTGAAGATTTTTGTGGGTGTCATCCCCACCCAAGTTTTACCTTATTGGGTTTATGGGTTACCAAATTTTGTGTCTTGTGTTATTTATTACTGTCATGGATGCTACTAGATGATATACCAATTACATTTATGCATTATTGTGGATCAATTTGTTTTAAGTGATAAAAGGTTGAAGATCTGATTCAACCNTTCCCCCCCCCCCCCCCCCCCCGCCTCTCAGCATCCTGCTTTCCCAATCTTGTATTTCCAACATCATCTAGGCGCGATGCCTTGATCATTAAAAAGATTCATCTTTCTCATTAAGGAATAGTGCCCACCATTGGATTAAACAACACATGCACAAGAGATGTAAAAAGAAAAGATAAAAATTTTAATATGGCTTAGGACTTAGGAAAATAAAGTAAAAGATCACCCTGCTAAGACTTAGGAAAAGATAAAAGGGACGGTCCCACTCAGACATAACAAATAAACACATGGGTAAATAAGTTTTAAGAGGCAAAAAAAGGTAACTCAGTTTTATAACAATTCCATGAAGGGTTAAAGTCATTTTATCACCAACAGCTAGAAATTTTGAATTTATGGTTTAAAACATTGCAAGACGTAGTAGGATTTTCATCATTTAACCAAATTTCTTGCAAATTTTTATAGTGCTAATAGTGGGGACTAAATTTACCATCCTAAAAATTTAGAACCCATAATTGGATGCCTAATTATGCCCTATTATGGTGATTTTAATACTTTATGTCCATGATTCTTTATCCAACTACCCATCTCCCCTTGTTCTGACATTTTCCCTATCTTCTCAACTCCCTGTTTCAATTTTGGTGATTTTTACTAGGTACATAATGCCTTGGGAATTATGTTACTAGGTACATTATGTATTGGGTGTTATGTTTGTAGTAAAATAACTCCCAATGCATTGTGTTCCCCTAGGTTTAGCCTCACAATTGAATTAGGCCCCATTTTAATGTTTTGGTGGGAAATTAAATTTGGTGGTTAGTTTGGCTTAATTTTAAATCCCAAAATGTGTGAGAGGTATATAAACACCCTATCTCTCCTAATTTTTTATATGACATATATACTCAAGCATTTTTCAATCAAGTGAATTCAATATTTGAAGGAAAGAATCCAAGAGCTATCATTTCTCCAAGCATCCAACACATTTTGAAGGAAATATTATCCATTGTAGAAAGCTTCTCTCCCATGATGGCCAAGTAGAAGATTTCTCAATCAAGTGAGAAGATCCTTTGTCCATACACATGCATTCCTCATTCATAAAAAAATTTCATCAAGCATAACAACATTGAAGATCTAGGAGTGGCATTCATAGATCTATGCATTTTTGAGAAAATCCTTGATTATTTTCTACATTCCAAGGTTCAACAACTAAAATTAAAGAAACATACAAAAATATTCATGAATATTTGCAATCTCAATATCCATTAATGAAGTTATTTACAAGATAGATCTAATATTTACCTTGCATTTTCTTTCCTTTATGAAATTTTATTTCATTTTCAAAGTTGATTCCTAAACATGGTTTTGACCAAGGAAAACCCCTTTGCACAACCTTTTGCCCATTTTTATGTGGTGTAGCTCTTGGAACTATTCTAGAAATTTTGGTACGTGTTGAACCAAATATGAAAATTTTAGACAAAATCAGAAGGAACACATCAAAAATCTACAAACTATTCATGGAAATAAAATGCTCAGTTTAATCTATACATGTTAAATCACTTCAAATTGAAACTACAAGTTAGTACAACTTTTTGGTTTCTGTTTCAAGTCATATTAGGTGTCTATTTTTTTTTTTTTAGTCTTTATTTCTCAAATGTTGTCTTTTTTTCTTATTTATCATCTTGTTTTGCATCATTATATCATTTTCCCTCAAATAAATCCATCTTAATCATAACCAGGTGAAGGATCATTGACTCACTTAGAGATTAAGTCCTACTTGAGCCTATTGAGACATCTTTATTTTGATTGTGTATTAATGAAAGGAGGAATATCCCTTAGATTTTTCCCCACCCCTCCCCCCCCCCCCCCCCCCCCCCCCCACTCCCCCTCCCCCCCTCTTTTTCTTTATGTACATGGAGAAAATAAGTAGTGTATATGAAAGAGGACAGGAAAAAAATGGAAGTGACAAATCTGAAGCACAAGATTGAGAATCTAAAGATGGGTGATGATGAGTTTATTAAAGCATATATTCAAAGAGTAAATGAGATTGTGAATGACATTAAGAGTCTTGGTGGAATAATAGAAGAAATGGAAGTGGTAAGAAAAGTATTGATGACTCTACCTAAACCTTACAAGGTTAAGAAATATGTAATTGAAGAAAGTCATGATTTGAATACCTACAACTTGCATAAACTTCTTGTTTCTTTTTTTTGTATTTGAGATTGCTGAAATGGATGAAATCAAGAAAAAAACTGAAAGAAGTTGCATTGAAATCATTGATTAAGACTTAAAATGAACATGAAGAAGACATGGATGAGATTAAAGAAACTTTTTAAGAATGGAGATAGGAACTTGAAAACACAAAGGTAAGTTTCCGATATGAAATTCTTTAATTGTTGTAGAATTGGTCATTTTTCTTCCAAGTGTCCTTATCAAGAGGAATTCAAAGGATATGATGATGAAAAGAAAAATAGACATGAAATTTATTGTAGTGCCTCCCATGGTTGCATTATGTTTTATCTTATTTTGATCTAAGTTGGACTCTTTTCTTGATTTTGTGACTATACATATGATGTGATAATATATTTGAGTCATGTGATGTATTTGGTTATAATACATTCTTTTGGTTTTACTAGTATCATTGTTGATGTAGATATGAGATTATAATATGCTTAGTTTTTTTTATCATATCTACATGATGATTCTATTGTGATGCGGTGATGCAGAGTAACCAAGTAGTTCCCATTAGGATCCAAAATTGATCCATTCAACCTTTCTCTAGGTTGTATTCTTGAGGCATTCCTGATTCATCACCAAATTCATTATCCATTTCCCAATATAAACTCAGTTACACAACTTTATATTAAGGTCAAGCATATACTCTACTCCATAATTCTCCATGACTGACTCATATACACTTGGATCACATCCTCATTTTTTATTCCAAATCAAAACTGATTCATACTTCACATTACCAAATCATGTTAAGCATCAAGCTTCTAGCACTATCCTTATAGGATTAAATCATTGCCACTTACCTTGCTTCATGAGATAAGCATACCTTGTCTTTCCACATTTATATCTTCCACCAACTAGGCATACATGCAACTTTATGTCACATTGCTGAACACTGACCAATGCATCCTTTGGACCCATTCACTTTGTCCTCCATCCTGCCTGCACTTGTAATTGTGTGCACTTATTTGTCCCTGTCATGCACTGTCCTGCAGTCTCAATCATTAGACTTTATAAATCATCTTATATTCATGGATTCCCATTTAACAAGGTACCTTGAGGTTTATAAACATTTAGTTGATCAATCCATACCATTTTGTATCCATACAACCAAAAGAAAATACAAACAAATTGACTGTCATTGACAGTTTAGATACCCCAAATTCGGTTACTCACAACTTCTATTGTAGACCTCAAAAATACAATCGCTTCGGTGAGATTCTTGGTAACTAGGGTTCTTAAAACATATCCAAAGGAGAGAAAAATCCAATGGTTAATGAAAAAGTTATCACCCTAGGAAAGAGACCCATTTTCTATCAACCGAAACCTTTCCAACCTCGAATACATTCACAGGTTTGCAATCAGATTTCACTCCATTCTTTGCCGAATAAAGTCAATTTCCATCATCCCCAATTTGGGACTGTCATAAAATCCGATACAAACAAATCATTTATATTTTTGGAATGATAACACTAAACCCAATCCAATAAACTAACAAATCCATTCAATAGAAACTCGATACCATAGAACCATAGATAATATAAATTTTATTACTAACTCAAAACCCGATATATATACTTATCACTGTTCTACCCTTCATGATAGAGATCGACAATAGGAATACATAAAACTTCAATAAAAATACATTTCTATTAAATTCAAATCTTAATACACATGTGATTCGAATGACTACAAATATGAATGGCTCTCTGGCTTGCAGCCAGAGAACCCAATTCTTACATCTCTCTTTCACTATATCCCGTAAACAAATTTCAGTCGAGCCCCCTTCTCTATCACATTCGGGTGCATTTATAATTCTCCTTAGCCGTTACAAAGATTCCGCACATTCTTGATCGGTTACATTGGCTTTCGGCCTTTTGATTACCCACATCATTTAAACCAATTTGATACATTGAGTATATTACCATATAGTTTAATAAATGAAAACATGAAGTTCTAAATGACTTAGATACTTCAATATTCCGATAATGAGCAAATTTTGAGGTGCTCCTGCACCATGCCGCATGATGCTTTATGATGATATATGGTGTATTTTAATTTTAAAACATTATATTATTTTTACTATGGTGATTATTATTGTTTCTGTCAAATATTGTGCATTTTCTTGTTGATGGATGTCTTATTGAGATTTTCACTGTTATATGCTTGTATTATCATAATATGCTTATTTCATGTTTTAGTTAAAATGATATTTTTATTATGATGTACATTAAGGATTAAATATGAAATGACTAGTGTCATGACATTCTAATACATACAAATTATTGTGCCACTAGATCATCTTGTTCCATTAGGTGTACTTTGATTATTACATGTATGTGCTTCAGCTATTTTATACTATGAGAAGTTGCACTTGATGTGTGCACGTTTTAGTGAATAGGTTCTAGACATCATATTTCCCTAAGTTATAGATTTGAGTGTGTATTATCTCTGACAATGGCACATAAGATAGTTATATTGGTCATTCATGATTCAGCTAATGTCATCCATGTATGGGCGGTATATCCATATTAATATATTATACCTATGGTACTGTGTAGGTAGATCTAGACTTTATTTTCATTAATAAGTATATCAGTGCTTATCTATGCATTTTAGATTGTCCATCATTTTCAAGGAAAGATAGGGGTTAAATGTTGGTTTTAATACTTTTGTTATTTAATTGTTTTCCAAAAAGTGCACCTAAGTGAATTCTTGTTTATGGAAACAAGTTTAATCGATCCATTCATGGATTTGATTTAATTTAATGGTTTTAAGTTTGATTAAGTGGATTTTTTATTAATTTTTTGAGTTTTGGCCAAAAAGTGTCATATAATGAAGAAACAGACTTAATTTTGACACTTAATCATTTTTTAGAGCAAAATTTCCCAAAAACCTTGTTTGAGCAATTTAGTGTTTTTTTCCTTGGGAGATTTCTACCTGACAGAATTTTGTGGGTAGTGACACATTGGATTCCTGTCATTATTTCTCCCCTTTGTCTTGAAGCTCCTTTGATTTCACAAAATTTTTTATTTCTTCTCTCTATTTTAGTGATTTGTCAGCTTGGTGAGGTGGGGCTTTCTCTATCTTTTGTTTTAGTCTATTATTTTATTTGAAATAAATTTATTTTAGTTAGAGTAGGATGATAACTATTATTCCCCGACATTTTCATTTCATTCTTTCACCCAGTTGGCCTTGTATGAGCAATTATGTATTTGCATGGTAATTATAATGTTATGCTACTCAATATTTCCTAAATGATTAGAATTCAATTTGTATTTATTTCTTGCATTGTTGGGAAATTTAGAATCCAAAGGGTATTCTCACATTTTTATTTCAAATCTTGATTTTTTGAGCTTTTATGTGGCTCTAATAGTAGTTTTGGCCATAGACCTAGATATGGTCTTTGTTGGGATTTTGTGAATGTTAGATTTACCGCATTTCAAAGATGGATTATTTTGTGGAATGATAAATTTAGTGTATAAAATTTTATTTCCATGAGGATACATGATTATTTCCTTAGTTTTTAAGCCACTTGGGTGTATGTCATGTTTATGCTCTAATTTTTGGCTTTATGGTTCTTTTGATCTTGTTTCATGGTTTCTTGTGGTTCATTGAGAGTTAGTAGTGTGACCACACTCTCGGAATTGTGATTTCATGCATATGTTGTTAGGATCATGAGGTATCCCTACTCTTGGGTGCACCTAATTAAGTGCTCCTCAATACACAAGTGAGTTAAAACCTTGTATTTAATGGCTTGTGTTGATATCCATAGCTTGCATTGTTTTTTTTCATATATGTGTGAGACCATGTGCTATGTGGATGTATGGTGTTAAGACTTTATCCAAGCATCTATTTAATCTATGTTCCTATGTCAAGATCTAAGTGACCCAAGATCTTTGTGAGTTTAATTGAGCATACCTTGTCTCTATTTTTGTTGCATGGCGTGGAATCTCTTATTTCATTATATTATTTTGTGAGCATTCATTATTATTGACTAGTTGGTATATATTTATAGGATGGAGTGGTTCTTCATGATGGATTGGGACACAAAGTGGTCCTAGGGTATGTTGGAAATACAATATTGGGAAAGCAAGATACTAAGAGGGGGGTGAATTAGATCTTGAACTTTAATCACTTCAAAACAAACTGATCTACAATCATATAAATTTTTAATCAATATAACATCTAGTAGCATCCATGACAGTAAATGAATAACACAATACACAGAATTTGGTAACCCAGAAACCCAGATAGGTAAAATTGGGGTGGGGAAGACACCCACAAATTCTTCACTACTACAGCAATAAAGTGTGCCTGTTAGGGATGCAAAATTTTGATTACAATATGCAATCTACCTGGTTAAAGGTCTATACAGTTAAGAACTTTAGATCATTACAATCTACCTTGTGAAAGGATTTCAACTTACAGTAAAGTAAGCAATCTGCTAAGATATTTAGAAAGGTATGTTATAACCACTCTATTAAGAGATTTCACCTAATAAACTTGTTAGAATGTCTCAAGATATGATCCTTTGATATGCACTCTGATGCTGATAACGGATCTCCTCTTTATAATACCTTTTATGATCTTCTAATCTGATATGTCCTTACTTTGCTACTCACTGCTCTTCTATTATGCTAGATTTATGCTTCTTATCAAAACAACCCTTCACACATCTCTCATGTATGTATGCACCTTCTCTCTATGCTCTCCAATCACTCTAATAATTAGGGTAAGAAGCAATCTTATTATACTCTTCGAATTTGGCGAATAGCTCTAGATCAATGATCAAAAATAAAACTTATGCCTCCTAGGCATTCCAATTTTATGATAGCCTACATGCCACGCATAGGATAAAACAATTAAATGCATAATTAACTCCATAGAGAATATTAAATTCTTCACATATGTCAGCCCAAAACACCCATAAGTCGGCCCAAACATATTACCTTAAATTTTGTATCATATCTGACATGTATGTCAAAACTATCTTTCTCAGCACTGAAGTCTCTGGTGCTCGACACGGAATTGCTGGATAGCTCGGCATCTATGATCTATTCTTCTTGAAAATGACTTGTCAGGTAGCTCGACCTATACTATTTTAGCTTGGCTGCAGTGGTAGCTGACCAAAACTGCTTGAATAAATGACTAAGTGATCAACAAAACTTAGAGATTAACAATCTCCCCTTTTGATATTTAGTGGAAAAAACACTTATCATTTCATTTTTATCCACAAAAATTTCCTAAGTACATACAGTACTCCCCCTTTGATTATACTCCATACTTAATAGATTATATACATAGTATACATGCCTTCAAAACATATTATACCTTTGGCTCATGTGTTCCTTCCTTTCTTGATTCCCCCTTGTTTTTTTCACTGATTGCTAGTGGGGTTAGGTTATACTTATCCAAAAAATATTTATGAAGTTGTAGAATAAATGCAAATGAAGTGTCCCAACTATCTTTAACAAACTTCATAACTTCCAACTTAACTTCTAGCTCAGCTGCTAGACTTACCAAACTTTTTGCAGTTGAGAGATGAGAATCTCTCATTATTAGTTCTCTGGCAGCTGTGAGTTCTTTCTACATAACCTCCAGATGAGGTATTAGATTAGCCTGAATCATAATCAATTTGGCCCTGATTCAGCCATCTTCATCCATAAGCTCAGCTAACCTCCTCTATGTATGAGTTAACTTATTGAAATGAATGGAGCTAGAACTAGCCTCCATGCTCAGTGAGCTTGCAGTTGACTTCATATCCAGTTGCAATTTCTCAATTAACTGTTGATTTTCTTTGGTGAAGAAAGATTCATCACATGGTATTTTATACAAATAAAATACATTGTTTGCAACTCCTTATAGAATTTCAATGAGAGAGGAAATTTCTACCTATTGTGTAGGTATCTTTTCAGATATCTTTTCCAGTACTTTTTTCTCGAACTTTCTCTCATACCATTGCATTAGTTTGTCATTTGCCTCAATATTATCATCAGTCACCTTTTGTAAAATGTGAACTAGTTGTTCTATTATAGGTGCCTATTCATTCACATCATCCATATCAAAATCATTTACAAAAATATCTTTGATGTCATGCAAAACTTGCTTCTGCTTCCATTCTCTCTTCATTTCTTCCTGTCTCTTCTTCCTCTTCAAAAGTTATTGAAGGGTCTGAATCTACTCGTATGACAAGTTCTTAGGATCCCATTTAGGAATCACAATTACTCATATAATGTGACATTTATTCCTGGTGACTTCTTCTTATGTAGCTTCCTCCTTTTGGGCTCAGGTGAGCTGTCAACTGGCTCAGTTTCAATGATTTCCTTTCCTTTACCAGTAAGCAATTCATTTGCTGACTTCATCTTAATCAAGATTTTTTTCTAGTCAGGTACATTCCCGATTTTGGGTCCAATGGGGGTAGATGAAGTAGAGTGTGGTAGGTTTACCAACACTAGTATAGCCTCTTGTTCTTTAGGCTTGTCTCTAGTTACTTCTATTTTGTCTCCGCTGTTTTAACAATGTCTGAGCAACCTCTATAATAGGTGTATTTTTAGTATTTACCTCTTGATCTTCTAGTTTCTCTTTCTTAGCTCCTTCTTCTTCATTTTTCTCTTCATCGACCTTAGTATCCTTGATAGGTTCAATAGTTGTGTCTGTAGGCTCATCCTGATCCTCGACATCCACATTGCTAACATTGTCCAGTGTGGTGTCAATGGGACTATCCATTGTTAAGTGTGTAACTTTTTCATCGCCTATTTCCTTTTATGTTTTAGTTTATGTTTGTATTTGATTAGTGATGATTTTCTCAGAGGTTCCTTCATCTATTTTCTTCTTTTGGAAATTCCAACCCAAAAATATCTTTCCAAATTTGAGTACTTTGTTGTACTACTCCTTTAATATAATTCTTCAAAATAGCATAAGCTCTATCTTTGGGTAAAAAAAATTTTCTTATATTGATCAACAAATTTTTCTTTATGTTTCTTTGTCAATTGTGGGATGACTCTATCCAAAGTTGCTTCCCTAATTTGCCTTTCAGTCATCAATACAAATTCCCATTTACTAGATAAGAAATCATAAAGTACTGTAGGGACATTATTCCCTATCTCTATAGGTGTCAATTTGAATGTTCTCATCATGTCTAATAGAGCTTCTTATAACTTGACCTTATTCTCTATACTTTGCTTTTCATATTTGATAAATTTAAATCCAAATAACCCAATTGAACTTCTAATGTTGTTCCACTACTGAACTAGGAATTCTGCTTCTCTGTCTCATAATTTTCTTAAACTCCACAAAGTATGTTCCCATCACATTATCAAAATTATCACCTAATTGTTGAATCAGTACATTTATCTGTTGGGTGATAGATCTATCTATTTTCCATACTATGTTTCCATAGGTAGGAAAAGTCTTTTGAACATAGAAAAATATGCATACAAGAAAGGATCTGAACTTACACAGAGAATTCTTTGCTTTCCTGATTGATGCAAGGTTCTTAGCAAGCTATGTTAGTTGTATCTTGGCCATGTTGTATGTGTGATAATTCTTGATGATTTTCCACACTTGGTCTACTGCAATGCAAGGCACACTATCTAGTCAGCTTGACTGATAGATCTTGTGAGCAATAACCCTCACATTAAAATCAAGTTCTAGGTCTTCAATGGTGGAAATAGTCATTCCTCTCTTGTTCCATATGGCTTTAGTGACCTTCTATGTCTTCTTTACTCTGGCATTTCATGGTCCTTTTCCTATTGATTCTAGGGTAACCATTTACACAACATATGATATTCTTGGTAATATTTACTGGTCCATTCTCCAACCAAATGCTCATATTATGTACCCTACTAAGAACAATTTTGATCCATTCTTCCGTAAAATTCCTTGAAAACTCTAGGGCTCGAGTTAACCCTCGCTCGGCTAAATGATTGTGTTTGGGTTTTAGGGCTCCATCTATACATAATTTCCCATAGGATTCCCTCATCTTGTGGTCTCCAAATTCACTAATTTTACATATGTAACATACCCTAATGTCATGAATCATGAGTACCTTCAGAGGGATTAAAGATAGGGCTCTAGTCAGATCACCTTTGATTGCACTCTCAGAAAAGGCTCAAAAGTTTGGAGGTGCATAGATGTCGCTCCTCACCAATTGAACTTCTCTCAATTCCTTTTCCATTCCCTTAACTAGTGTAGATGAACTAGCAGCCATGATTTCAAGATAAAGGGTTTCAAAGATGAAACAGAGTACCTCGGCAACTATTGAAGTTTGCACTTTTGCTGAATAGCCGATGGCACGCTATAAAATTCTTCAAAAATATCTGCTAAAATGAAGTTTTCCAATGCTTCAACACTTCAATAAATCTCAAATCACAAGGTGAAATGAATTGTGAATGGTTCATCCCTTTATAGGCTTCAAGGTAGGTTTGCAATAAATGTTTTGTCCATTGGAGTTAGTGTAAAACAGTTGTCCTCAGCTGACTTTGACAATTTTCTCAGTCGCAACCTAAACTAGCATGGCATATATGCCAACGAGCTTGGTCATAGTATAATAATGATGCTTGGAACCTCTAGTGCTTAAGTGACTTTGCTTAGTACTTTATCTTTAAAATATGTCCTGGTGCATCTTGTCATATGCAGATATGGACTTTGGTATAGTATATGTTAGGAACTTATGTAAGATATAAAATTTAAATATAGTTCCTTACGTACCTTTTCTACTTAGTTTGAGATTGTGTGATCCCCTGATCCATTAGATTAGGTGACCTTGGCTTTAGTAGTTTCACTGCTGCTTAGTTCTATTTTCCTTACCCATGCCTGGTTCATCTGTGCTCTAATTTCCTCAACAGTGGGAGCAGGAACTCTTTTCTTTCACTCTCTCTTAGTATGACCAATTTTCAAAAAACTAAAACAAACTAGGCTTCCATTCATCCAACTCTTAGATCTTCCTCTAAAATGTGTCTTTATGCAGTCTTCAAGTCCATGTCCATATTCTTCATAGTAATGACAACTTTGCCTTGTGTTATAATCCCAATTGTAAGTGTTGCCTTTTCTTGGTGCTTTTGTTTGTGTCTTTGATGTCCATTGTTGTTTAGCATTAGATCTGCAATCTTGTGCCTTATGCCCAAGTTTTTGACAATTGTAACAATATTCATTGATTCTTGATGTGGGAGGTGCATCATTTCCTTAGCCCAACATTCATGTGCTTTATGTCTAAATTTCTTACAGTTAAAGAAATAACCATTGAACTTAGGTTTAGGATTAGACTTACCATTCTTGCTTCAGCAAATGTTTGCAATGTGTCCTGGTTTTCCACAGTGGTGGCATATAAGTTTGTTTCTCTTTGTCTTTGTGTTCCTCTTTTCACCAGTCTTTGATTATTCTCCTTTCTCTGTAGATGTTTTTGGTTTAGTGTGACCTAATCCAGAAGAATCTTTTGGTCTTCTTGATGCTTCCATCAGATTCTCAAAATGAGTCAAGGCTTCATTAGGTTTGTTCAACCTTTCATTCAGTTCTTTCTCAGATCTCAAGTCATCTTTCAACTGACTGTTCTCAGATCTCATATTCACAATTTCCATGTCTTTCCTACTGATGTCCTAATTTGTGAGTAGCAGTTGATTTTCCATGTCAACTTGATTGTTTGTCATCATTTGCACATCATGTTTCCTTTCATAAAGTCTGATAGTTATAATTCTTTTATCTTCTTCTGACATAGCTTTGTCATCCTCATCTTTCTTCTTTTGTTCCACTACTTCACATAGTCTTACTGTCTGCATTTCTTGTTCTCTTTTTAGGTTCTTGACTTCCTCACATAATACATTGTTCTTTTCCAATAGATCTGCAATTTCTTCATTGCTCTCAGTAGAATCTCCATTCTAAAATAGATTTGCAATGTCTTCTTTCTGATAATGAGTATCATTCATTTGTTTGGCTAAATCTTTCCTAGATGTCAATGACTTCCTCAACTCCTGTCTAGTTGTCTCAAGCTGATGTAATGCTAGCTGAATTTTAGTCTTTTGATTCTCAATGACTTTACCCAATCTATAAATCTCCATCTCTAAATATGTACTCTCAAGATGATTAAAACCTTTTGTAGGAGAATGAAGCTCTGATACCAATTATTGGAAATACAATATTGAGAAAGCAAGATACTAATAGGGGGGGTGAATCACATCTTGAACTTTAATCACTTTAAAACAAGCTGATCCACAATCATATAAATTCATTATCAATATAACATCTAGTAGCATCCATGACAGTAAATGAATAACACAATACATAAAATTTGGTAACCCAGAAACCCCAATAGGTAAAACTAGGGTGGGGAAGACACCCACAAATTCTTCACTATTGCAGCAATAAAGTGTGCCTGTTAGGGCTACAAAATTTTGATTACAATATGTAATCTACCTAGTTAAAGGTATGCCTGATTTAGAGCTTTAGATCATTACAATCTACCTTGTGAAAGAATTTCAACTTACAGTAAAGTAAGCACTCTGCTAATAGATTTACAAAGGTCTACTAGAACCACTCTTTTAAGATATTTCACCTAATACACTTGTTAGAATGTCTCAAGATATGATCCTTCGATATGCACTCTGATGTTGATAACGGATCTCCTCTTTATAATACCTTTTCTGATCTTCTAATCTGATATGTCCTTACTTTGCTGCTCACTGCTCTTCTATTCTGCTAGATCTATGCTTCTTATCAAAACAACCCTTCAAACATCTCTCATGTATGTATGAACCTTCTCTCTATGCTCTCCAATTACTCTACTAATTAGGGTAAGAAGTAATCTTATTATACTCTTCAAATCTGGTGAATAGATCTAGATCAATGATCAAAAATAAAAATTATTGTTAGAATAGTCCCAAAGGATAACTAAGAGGTGGGGGGTGAATTATTTATTAGTAACTTAATTCTTTTTACTTCCTTAACTTCAGAATACAACAAAGTAAATTCTTAATCAGAGAGTACAGTACACAACACACAATTTGATTACGGGGAATCAAAATGGTAAAAACCCTAGTGGGAATTAGCACCCACAATGAACTATACTTGTTTATAGTAATCATTATTTGAAGATATTTCAACCCTATTAGGAGTTGTAATTTACAATGCAATAAGTATAGTGACCTAGTTAAGGGTCAAACCCTGTTAGGAGTCTTTTACAAATAACCCTGTTAGGGGTGGTGGACTCACTGTCCAAAAGCTCACTGCTTAATGGTGAAGGCTACAACCTTCTGTATAATAGATATGAAATATATCTGATGATGAACTATAGAGTAGACCTATTGTCTTGATCAATTCCAGTGTATTACAATATTTCACTTCTTCTTCACATAGACTCTTGATGAATGAACCAACTCTGATAATCTTCTTTGTACATCTTTCTTCTCTTTTCGTATCATTCACACTTAGCGTATCAAAATTGACTTTCTATAAGTATCTTCCTCAGACTATGAGATCATGGGACCTATAAGACAACTCTTCATAACATCCTTGTCAGCTCTACTAAGCACACAATCATAATTACAACCGCGCAAGTATAAATTGAATAGACGTGATGTTTCACTAAGTCGGCCTCACCAAATTAACTCTAACTTTGCAATCTTCTTGAAACACGTTTGGCGCCTTTAGATAACTATCATCAACTCATAACTAATCATGAATATACACATGCATATCCTAAAGATAGGTGCAACTCAAGAAACATGTTACATACATCGGCTATGAACAGATACTCTTCCAGAACTGTAACTGGCAATAATAGAATTACACAACTTGACTAAAACATCATATCTGGATCTGCGTGTATGAACATATCATAATAAACATGTAGCTAACCATGCAAGTCTTCATTTCATCATCCTGATAAGTACATATAGGATTACTACTATGTATTATATGTTTTCATCAATGACAAACATACAATCAATCAACAGAACAAAATCAAATCTCCAACAATCTCCCCCTTTGACATTGATGGCAACATATGATATCAAAAACATCTTTTGTTCATGGTGTCCTCTTTCTTTTACAATCTTTTCAATATCCTCATCAAAGATTTCTCTATACTATTGTAGTTCCTCTGACTGTGTTTTTGTTCCATGTATATACTCCCCCTTTGACATCAATGGCAAAGGGTGCCATAGATCTTTAGGCACAGGTACTACTCCAAAAGTAGAGTAGTCAACCATTCATCAGTCACTTAATGACTAATGTTCTTGTTGCTTCTTCTAAACAGACTCAGGAGAGGCAATTACTCCCAAATTTTCCTTGAGATACTCAAAAGTATCCTTTGATAAGGGCTTTGTAAAAATATATGCCAACTATTCTTTGGTACTCACATAGTCCAATTTCACTTCTTTGTCTGCAACTTTTTCTCTTAAAAAATGGTACTTGATCTCTATGTGTTTTGTCTTTGCGTGCATCACAGGGTTCTTAAACATGTTGATAGTGCTAGTATTATCATAGTGAATAACAATAGGATAATCAACCTGAATGCCAAAGTATTTAACCATCTACTTGATCCAAACCATGGTTGTACAATTCAGTGCTATTGCAACATATTCAGCTTCTGTTGTTGACTGAGAAATATAGTTCTACTTCTTGCTTATCCAAGAAACCAACCTATCTCCAAGAAATACTACTCCTCTTGAAGTGCTCTTCCTATCACCAATACAACCTGCCCAATCTACATCTGTATACACAGAAGTTTTACATTCTCTAATTTAGGATACCATAAACCATAGTCTATAGTTCCCTTTAGATATCTGAATATCATCTTGATTTCCATTAGGTGATTCTGCTTGGGTTTAGCTACAAATTTTCCAACAATGCCAACTGCATTAGATATGTCAAGTCTAGATTGAGTTAGATAAATGAGTTTACCAATCATAGATTTGTACAATGTCTTATCAATTGCTATGGAATCATCATCTTTTGAAACCTTGCTTCTTGTTATCATGGGAGTGCATACTCGCTTATAGTCTTCCATCTAGAAGTTCTTCATTATTTCCTTCACATATTTTGACTGATTAATGAATATACCTTTATCTATTTGCTTTACATTCAGTCCCAAAAAGTATTTTATAGGACCAATCATGCTCATTTCAAATTTATTCTGCATTTCTTTTGCAAATGTTGTATTGAGCTTGTCATTACCTCCGAAGATAATGTCATCAACAAATATGGCAACTAATAATAATCCATCAGGTGTCTCTCTTGTGAATAGGTTATAATCTATTGCTCCTTTCTTGAATCCAATCTTGGTAAGATAACCATCAAGTCTCTCATACCAAGCTCTTGGGGCCTGTTTAAGACCATAGAGTGCTTTCTTCAATCTGCATACCATGTCTGGTTCATCTAAAAGAATAAATCCTTTAGGCTGTTCTATGTAGACTTCTTCCTTCAAGTCACCATTCAGAAAAGATGATTTTACATCCATTTGATAAAATTTAAAGTCTTTGAATGTTGCATATGCCAAAAATAATTTAATGGCTTCCAGTTGGCTCACTGGGGCAAATGTATCAGTGTAGTCTATACCTTCTCTCTACACATATCCTTTACATACCAATATTTCTTTGTTTCTAACTACTATACCATCTTCATTCATCTTGTTTCTGAATACCCACTTTGTTCCAATTACATTTTTGTCACTGGGTCTAGGGACCAATTCCCATGTATCATTTTTAATTATCTGATCTAATTCTTCTTTCATTGCATT
>MU226859.1:2686093-2710154 GCA_018584345.1 Thuja plicata
AGTTATGATGTAATCCATCAACATATAGAACATCATTTGTCTTATTCTTTCCATCCAAAGTGATAGAACCTCTACCTATGATAGGTTTAGGAGTGTTATCTCCAAATCTAACCATACCACCTTTGTATTTTTTTAAATGAAAAAAATTATCTTTGTCACCTGTCATATGATGAGAGCATCAACTGTCAATGATCCAATCAGTTCTGATGTCTACTTTGGAAATTAAGGGTAACTCTTGTTCTTCCTTTTCATCTTCAATGTCCATTTACTCGAGCAACCTTTCCATGTCTCTAAGGGAAACGAATCCAATTTCATCTTCTCTTGAATCTTCATCAGTTACACCTTCTTTAGCATGATAACATTCCTTCTTATATTTGGGTTTGTAATCAAATCTAAACTTTTTGACTCTTGTGGGACACTTAGATGCAAAGTGACCAATCTTGTTACATGAAAAGCATTTGAATGGAAGCTATCCTTCATATTTTCCTTTTCCTTTCTTTTCTCTTTTAGCAATCATAGCAATGATTTCTTCTAGTTCTTCATCAACTTCTTCTTTCTCATTATGACTAGAGATGTGCAAGGATTTCTTACCATGGACTGAGGCTTTGAAAGTTGTTTCACATTTAGGTTCAGTCTTCAATCTTGATATCTCAAATGCAAATATTTTGCTGATCAAAGTCTCTCTCTTGAAGTCTTGTGAGAATTGCATGATTTCCTCTAGAATACTTATCTTGTTTTCATAGTTTGATGTTAAATTAGTTAGCAACTTGTCCATTATATCTTCTTCTAATATTTCTCCACCATTGTTTATGATTCCAAAGACTGCTTCATTTATCCTTTGATTGTAAGCTCTAATGTTCTCTTCAGGTAACATCTCAATACTGTTGTATTTCTTTTTCCATGTCTTCATGCGTGCATTATTTTCTTGAATAACTCCTTCAAACATATCCTCTAAATACTTCCATATGGTATATGCTCTGTCAATTTTCTTGATCTCAAAAAATTCACTGTCAGATAAGGCGCTGATTAGGGCTTCTTTAGCAATAGCATTATTGGTAAATGTTTCCTTTTGTCTATTAGTAGCATCATCCTTTGCAAGGTCTTTTAGAGATGGAATTACAACTTATTGTGTAGAAATTTCAAAGATCTCAAATCCAACACACTGTAGATGTGTTATCATTTTTTTTTTCCAATCCAGATAATTTTCTCCATCGAACTTAGGGCTTTCTTTTCTGAAGTAAGACATCTAATCTACCTTAAGTTGTTAGGGTTCTTCTCCAAGGCACTTGGCTCTGATACCAATTGTTAGAATAGTCCCAAAGGATAACTAAGAGGGTGGTGAATCAGTTATCAGTAACTTAATTATTTTTACTTCCTTAACTTTAGAAAACAACAAAGTAAATGCTTAATCAGATAGTACAGTACACAACACACAATTTGATTACGGGGAAACCAAATGGTAAAAACCCCGGTGGGAATTAGCACCCACAATGAACTATACTTGTTTATAGTAATCCCTGTTAGAAGATATTTCAACCCTATTAGGAGTTTTACTTTACAATGTAATAAGTATAGTGACCTGGTTAAGGGTCAGACCCTGTTAGGAGTCTTTTACAAATAACCCTGTTAGGGGTGGTGGACTCACTGTCCAAAAGCTCACTGCTTAATGGTGAAGGCTACAAACTTTTGTATAACAGATATGCACTATATCTGATGACGAACTATAGAGTAGACCTGTTATCTTGATCAGTTCCAGTGTATTACAATCTTTCACTTCTTCTTCACATAGACTCTTGATGAATGAACCAACTCTGATAATCTACTATGTACATCTTTCTTCTCTTTTCGTATCATTCACACTTAGCGTATCACAATTGACTTGCTATAAGTATCTTCCTCAAAGTATGAGATAATGAGACCTGTAAGACAACTCTTCATAACATCCTTGTTGGCTCTACTAAGCATGCAAGCATAATTACAACCGCACAAGTATAAACTGAATAGACGCAACGCTTCACTAAGTCGGCCTCACCAAAATAACTCTAACTTTGCAATCTTCTTGAAATGTGTTTTGTGCCTTTAGATAACTATCATCAACTCATAACTAATCATGAATATACACACACATATCCTAAAGATAGGTGCAACTCAAGAAACACGTTACATATATCGGCTCTGAACAGATACTCTTCCAGAACTATAACTGCCAATAACAGAATTACACAACTTGACTGAAACATCATATATGGATCTGTGTGTATGAACATATCATACTAAATATGTCAAAAAAATGTAGCTAACCATGCAAGCATTCATTTCATCATCCTAATAAGTACATAATAAATTACTACTGTGTATTATATGTTGCCATCAATGACAAACATATAATGAATCAGCTAAACAAAATCAAATCTCCAACACTTATGCCTCCTAGGCATTCCAATTTTCTGATAGGCTACATGCCATGCATAGGATAAAACAATTAAATGTGTACTTAACTCTATAGATAATATCAAATGCTTCACATATGTCAGCCCAAAACACCCATAAGTCAGCCCAAACATATTACCTTAAAGTTTGTATCATATTTGACATGTATGTCAAAACTATCTTGCTCGGCACTAAAGTCTCTAGCGCTCAGCATGGAATTGCCAAATAGCTCAGCATCTATGATCTATTCTGCTTGATAATGAATTTTTGGGTAGCTCAAATGCAATGGTAGCCAATTAAAACTACCTGAATAAATGACTAAGTGTGGACACTAAATGATCAACAAAAACTTATAGATTAACAGGGTAACCCTTGGTAGAGATCATTATAATAAATCATAATATTAATAATAAATGGGGAAAAATATAACAATAAAGATATACTAACATGTATATATCAGTCATCTATTGAGAGACATGAGCCATTACAGTTGTGTTCATCTACAGATGTTTACTCGGCACAACCATGGCCATCTATGGATGTTGAGTTGGCATAGCAGTGGTGATTTCTTGACACATGTGAGTTGGCATAGTAGAACCTCCTTGATGATTAAAGGACTTCTTGAATCCACACAGGCCTCTGTGATCCATATGATGACACCCCATTCTTGAGTCTCATCACCATAATCTATCTAGATCTTAGTAGTGACCTTAGCCTACTTGCATTATCTGAATCTATGTGATGGAATTGTGATCTTTATACCATTCCTTGTTTACTACATTTGATTTGTGTATGTTTTTTATCCATTCTTTGTGTGTGTACTTTGTGTATTTGGTTCATGTGACTATCTCCATGAGCACGGTAGGGTGGACCTGAGGGTACCATGTGGCTAGGTGACATTGCACATCACTACTAGTGACCATCATATAAATGGTGGAATACTTCTAGTGGAAAATGATCGAGCATGATTTTCTCATTCTATCCCTTTGCATTTACATTTTAGTGATTATAATATATGTAATTTTATACTCAATATATTAGTTCTATTCAATTCTCTACTGATGATATCAAGTAAATTTAACCTTGAATTACTATCTTTGGTACAACTCAATGTGGTTTTTTTCTTAAATAGGCCATATGTTGGAGTCATCATTAAAAAATTTGCATTTTTAGCCTTCTTGTATAGTTTTGTGCATGTGTTATGTTTTCATGTGCATATGTTATGTTTTCTAGTGTATATGTTATGTTTTCCTATGCATATATTTTTTAGTGCATATGTTATGTTTTCTTGCTTCTACCTAGTGAATTACTAGAATTGTGCATTTGTATTTTTATGTTCCAACACATTTACAACACCAAGATGTTCACATTGTCTATGTAAAAGAGGATTTTAGATTTGGTTTCCTTGCATTCTTTGGATCCTTTTCATGTATTTACATTTTATTTTCCAATTTGGTTTGTTATAGTTAACTCTCTTTTCAATTTGGTTTAAAATAAACCTAGTGTTTGAGCATGTTGAGGATGGTTCTTGTCTCCTTGATGGTCGATCATAGATGATGGTCTGGTCCTATTTTGTGAGGTTCATGGACATTATCTAAGATCTCGTGTGGTTTCATAAGAATGTGTATGTTTTATCTTGTTAGAGTATGGTGTTTTTAGAGAACCCTTGGAAGTTCTTTAATTCATTTTCTCATGCATGATCAAATATGATAATAGCTTTTTTCCTAATATGTTTATGCTTTTATGAATCGATGATGCACTTATTTTCATGATGTTATATCTATGTTTGAAAAAATTACCTAGTGCATATTTAACCCTATGTTCTAAGGGTTCCTTGATAGGGAAATACATCTAGTATCAGAGCCTATGTTCATATGTTGGGAGCTCTAGTGTATATGTACCCATTGTGTTTTGCATGAGTAATGTGTGGCTATTTTTATATTCTATTATTGTTATCTTTATTTACTCATTGTCTTAGTATGGCTTGTTAGACATGTTGAATGTTGGATCTAATCCACATATTATTTTTCTCTAAAGGATGCCTCCTAGGGGTAGAGGTGGTCGATGGAATGCCTGTCGAGATGACCACAAGGAGGATCATTGTGAGGAAGAACATTAGGAAGAATAACAACATGAGGATCACTAAGAGGACCATAGACGTGGTCATTATGGTAATAATGATGGGAATCCCCAATTATTTTAGTTGCTTCAAGAAATTATCACTCTATTCATACCTCATCAAGAGGCATCCCACCATGGGGAGCCTTAGTTATCTGATTGTGGTGATTGGGAGGAGATGAGAGAGCATGATTGTTCTTGTTCTCTGACCAGCTCTAGAGTGGAACACTAGAGAGAGAGGGTAGTGATGGATGGGGATTCTATTCATGCAAGGCACATGAGAGATATTATGAGGTCTCATCCACCCACTTTTGATGGTTCATGCAGTGGTACATAGGCCAAGACATGGCTCTTAGATCTTGGACATTGCTTTTCCATGCACCTGTATGGAAGAAATAGTAGAGCTCAGTGTGTCATTATTCACCTTAGGGTTTTTGTGTCTACTTGGTGGCACATAGCAGGGATAAATTTAAGAAACTTTTTTCAAAATATGATATAAAATCTTGGCGAATCTTTCTTTTTCTTGAAAAAAAATCAATTGCTATAGGAGAATCTCTCAATTTTTTGAAAAAAAAAATTATTTGTGATTATTTTTTATCAACAATTATTTGTAGAAAATATTGATGAATCTCAAAAAATAAAAATAAATTCATTAATCACCATGGCGGATACTTCTATTTTAAAAATAAGAATTCTTATAGAAAAACATTGGGCTAAATGTGGAAATCTTTGATGGGTTTAAGGGATAGACTCTATTATATTTAGTCACTACCATTGTATTTAAAATATAATCTAATAACCCTCATTGTATTGTGTGAGATAAATATATTAATATTTTCAATACTAATAGAACTCAAAATTTCTTCAAGACCATTGATTTCTATTGAGATCAAAAATCCAAAGGAAATTTGCATTACAAATCAAATAGTAATATTTTTACCCTAGGGAATATAAGAAAGAGCATTAGATTATATTTTAAATCAATAATGACAACTAAATATTGGCAATAAAACCCTACAATAAATAATAATTATGATATATTATTGGAAAATTAATTTAGATTTCTTTAATAAATTATAAAATGTAGGAAAAGCAAATCTAATGATTATCAAATATTGTGGTGAATCTTTGAGTTCTGATTAAGTAAATATAGGTTTTACAAGGGCCTGAAACCTTTAACAAAGAGTTTTAAAGTATTACAATAAAAAATGAACTAAAATTGTGCCTCAGCACCCAGGAAATAAAGCCTTAAAACAAAAGGTGTGCAGCCTAATAGAAGGCAAAACCCAAAAAAAAAAATCAAGGATAGTAAAAAGATAGGACACACAGGAAAGGACAGCTAAATACACTTCATTAAGTCTTGCGCCTGGACCACCATGAGCTGCATCTAACTAACTGGATTTTTGAGCTCATCCAACTCCTTATCATCCTTGGTGCCAAACTTTCTAGTGCTTTCCCTAGTATGCTTTCCAGGTCCCATGGTATGCTTCAGCTCTTTTCCATCTTTTTCACCCTTTTTATGTTCCATCTTATCCACCAATATCTTTGCATGCTCTGAGTTGGCTTTAAGGCTGACCAGGCTTTGCTCCCCAATCTTGCACATGGTGTCTTCAAGTTTTTCCACTCTGTTAAGCATCTTTTGAAGCTTTCCTTCAAAATCCCCATCCACTTCCATGCCCACCACATCCTTCATCTCATCGATGTAGACTACCATCGGTTTGTCCCCAATTCTAATTTTCTTGATGAAGTTAACCTCACCTCCCATAATCTGCATTTTCTTTTTTATATTTCCAATGTCATCCATCATTTTACCCATCATACAGGTAAATTCCAACAAAAAATTATTGTTATTATTACTATCATTAACCCCTCTATTTTCCTTTTTAGTATCCTCATTCATAGGATTTTTAGTGGATTTGGTCCTCATAGTACCTTTTTCAATACTATTTACAATCTCCTCCGCAATCTTGTTGGAATTCTGTAGGTTTTCCTCTGTCTTCTCTAGGGAGATAAGGTCATCACCCATATTTCTGGTATCATCCTCCATCTTTTCATCTTCCCCTTTTTCTTCTCTAATATTTCCCCATGTACTCTTCTCCTTCTTCATATCCTCATCATCCTCTGATGAGAGAACAATTCTCCTCTTACTGGTATTTTTCCCCTTTTTATTCTTCTTATTTTTGTTGTCAGTGAGCTCCCCACATTTCCTCTTTTTACACTCTTTCCCCTTATTCTCCTGATACTCATCGTCATTTGTCTCCTTTTCCATTTCAAATTCCTCCACAACCTCCTTCTTCAAATTTTTCTTAGAAGGCGAGCCTTTAAATTTTGCCTTCTTAGGGGTTTGGAGCATCTCCTCTTCATCCTCTGTTTCCTCATCATACATATTTTCTTCCTCCTCTCCTTCAATATCCTTGTTATCCCTGGCATTACCCTTTAGAAAGGGTTTCTCCACTTTATTTTTTTTGAGAAGGTCAAACACCAAAAGCATAAGGCCCTAGTGTAAGGCATGGTCACCTTTCAGATCCTTCTGAAGGCTAGTGATGGTGAAATCAAGAGAACTTGACAAGTAAAAAGGGAGAATAATTTTTACATTATGTCTAAAATAATTTAACATAAAATGATGCCCATATGCTGTATTAAATCTACCATCAAGTGTAATATAGTTGATGACGACATATAGCACATACATCCATCACCAAAAAATGCGTTTGGGATTGTGCTATAAATTATCCTCCTTCACCAGTCTCATCTTTTCAGTTTCTGTGACCAAGAATTTCTTGGGAGATTTTTCATAGATGCTCCTATCTCTGTAAAACTTTAAACCTTTCATGCTCATTCCTGTGGCTTATGCTATGATTTTCTTTGTTACCTTCATAAGTTGGTTCCCCACAAGCACATTCCCATTCTTCAAAGTTTTAAAAAATTGCCTGGAAACCATAGGGTTTCTGCAATGCAGCCTTTACATAAAAATCATCATCCCACCTTTCTTCAGTATAATCCACAACTCCTTATTTTTCTTCCACTCTTCACAACTCAATGCTTTGAAACACTTCTTACTCCCTCCCATGCTTTCTCTCTGAAAATTCTCCATTTCCCTGTAAGAACTACAAATGTCATTATGATTAGAACCAGCAGCTCTCAACTTTGCCAAAATAACCCAGAATTTGTGCCAAATCAGGAGTGCTATCACAAGGATGTACTTCTCCTAGAGAAAGAAATTATGAAACCTTTCTTCATAATCAAATCTCCTCATTAAAATTACCATTTAAAACCTTTTTTGCCTACTCCATAAATGGTCACTTTGCATTAATGATTTTTCCTCTAAAGGCATATCATCCCCATTAGTCCATTGTGTCATCACCTCCATCTTTCATGCCACATTAGCTTCCCAGTCAGCAAGTGCATTGATCTCTCTGAAATTGTACGTGATGACACATTCCTCAAACGATCTCATTAAGATTTTTTCCTTATGAATAACATTGTGAATAGACCATGAGGATTTTGATAACATGTAACTGATTGAATTTTTGAAGATGTTAATTTGATCAACAAAATGAAGAAGGATAATGCAAGACATTAAATCAGTTAATGGATTGTATTGTCATTCATTTCAACTTTATATAATCTAATCGGTTATAATCATAGTGTCAAAGACTTCAGAGAATCAAAGAGAAAAAAATTATGCTTTCAGTAATGCATAAAAGACAAGCATTCGCATTATGACTTCAAACACTGATATTTAGTGGACACCAATGGACAAAGACACCAAAGGTCAAGTCATAGTGATGCCTGAGAAAGAACACCGACGAGCATTACCGACGAGTAGAATCACATGCACAACTGACGGCCAAAAATAGTGTAAACCAACGAAGAATCCTGAGGTGAACTCGATTATTGACCGACGCTATCAAATATTTAAACACCAAAATTAACTTGAGTTCATAAATGACAAAATATCTAGCTAGCGGAGCTAAATATAGACTTAACTGGTAGTTATCTTTGTTTTCATCGATAAGATAAAGCCAGAGATAAGTAATGGATTTAAAGTTGTTTTGTCTAGTTGGAAAGAAGATCTCAACAAGATAAAACAAGAGTTTTTCTTTAAACCTAATTGGCCAGAAGATCAATAACCTAACAATGGTGATATCTTGTCTATAAAGAGACAACTCAATTCATTATGAATTGGTGTGGTGGGTGAATGAATGAAAAGAGGATGCTGAAGAAAAATTGATGAAGAGAAACTTCATACAGTACTGATCAACAAGCTGAGGAAAGAGCTAAAGTTTTATGTGGACACTAAGCAACACAGCACAACATCACCAAGCAGAATCAAAGTGGAGAAAAGGTATAAACCGAGACATATTTATCAGAATAGTTTTATGAGATTACAATAGATCAGAAAATCTACAAGAATAAGTTGTATATGTGAACATATCATACTATTTTAGTTTAACCATTGATTCAAAAAGTCTCTTAACTGAGTGGTATTTAAAGATCCTTTCTATATTGAGATACATCCCAAGGAGTATCAAAAAATTTTATCATGAAGATAGCATGAGATGCCATATACCTATTGATAGGCCAAGTGAGTGTTTGATCAAGGAAGGTAGCATAGAGATGCTCGATATCAAGTGAAAGACTAAACTTTTAAATCCTCTAACAAGGTCACACCTAACAGTGTGTTTGTAACCATTAACAGGGTTGTATCTTCAATGAGCTCACTTCAGAAAAGTGAAAATTTTGGGTTACTGGTCCCAAGTGGTTTTCCCCTTAACAGGGTTTCCACATTAAAAATCCATGTGTCAATGTGTTTATGAGTCATTACTTTAGTGTTTTTCATTACACTTAACTTAATTGGATTGATCGGTATACTCTACATAATTTATTTTCTTTTGGTAAATTAATAGACTGCTATTCGGTAAACATACAGTAGAAGGTTTTACAAAGCATTTCGAGTAGTAGTAATTTGATAAAAGTATTTGGAGGCATTCATCTTATAGGACTGAAGATAAATAGAGGCTTAATATTGTGGTTCTAAGTTTTTGGGTTGATTATTGGAATATTTGTGAGGCTGCTAATTCAGCCCCCCCCCCCCCTGAGTTATTACTAACAATTAGTATCAAAGCTTGTGTGCTTAGAAAGAGAGTTTAACAGCTCAAGCAAAAGATCACAAGATGAACAGACGAGATGTTCCCAAGTTGAATAAAGACAAATTTTCATCATGGCAAAGAATAATAAGACTCCACCTATCAGGTATTGTAAATTATATTACTCAATACTTAGATATTGAATATGTGTTGCCTACAGGACCTCACACTCTTGAGAAATAAAGAGTAAAGAATGAGCATAACTACATGATGATAGAACTTGCATCATCACTCTCCGATGCTGAGTTTGAAGATGTCAAAACCTGCACCTCTGCAAAGAAAATGTGGGATAAGTTGAAGCTTGTACATAGAGGAGATGTCAATGTACTAAGAGCAAAGGCAGAGATCCTAAGAGGGAGGTTTGATGGCCTAAGGATGAAATAAGGAGAAAACATTACTCAGTATAGCTGTAGAATCAAAGAGGTAGTAAATGTTATTCAAGGAGTTGGAGGTGTACTTGAAGAGGAGACAGTGGTAAGAAAAATCTTAAGAACCTTATTTCTTGTTTATGCTATTAGAGTTAATGCTATTCAATAAATGAGAGAAGTTGCAAACAATACAGTTACTTTAGATAGTCTGATTGGTAGACTAATTTTATTTGAGATGAACAACTTTGATAATAGTGTCTTACCATCTATAGAATCTGCATTCAAATATTCTCTAAAGATAAGTAACTCAAGTCATAGACATGATATTATTAATGATAGTGATGGTGATAATGAGGATCAACGACTTGATGAGATTAAAGCACTTATGGCCAGAAGATTGCAGAGAGGCAAAGGCAGATACAAAGGTAAATTACCACTTGTATGTTTCAATTGTAAATGGGTTGGACACTTTAATACAAGATGTCCAAACCAAAGAAAATATGACAGAGGAAATGGCAGATCATATGAGAAGAAGTTTGATAAAGGTGAAAATAGAGATTACTAAAGAAAATGACAATCTAACAAGAGAGATACCTGAGACTACAAGGATAAAGGGAAGAAATATTGTTACCTAGCTGATAAAAGAGTTGATGACACTGACATTGAATTGGAAGAAGACATCGATATGGTATTTGTAGCCATGAAGGATGATTCAAATGAAGATGAAGAAAGGTATGTAGAAATTGCACTCATATCTAAAGTTAGTAAATATTATGTCTAAATCATAGATAGTGGCTGCACTCACCATATGACCGGTGATAAATAAAAGTTTGAGACTTTTGAATACTATAATTATGGTTCAGTCAGAATTGGAATAAATACACCTTGTCTAGCTAAAGGTAAAGGAATCAGAATGTTGAATAACTTGATAAAATGTGAAAATGCCTACTGGGTAAAAGGACTGAATTATAATTTGTTAAGTGTTTCATAGCTGAATAATTCAATTCATAGAGTAGCATTTGAAAATAAGAAGGCAAAGATCTACAATGAATTAGGAAGATTGATTCGTACCGGTGATCAAACAAAAGGTAACCTTTTCTATCTTGATGACATTAACACCACTTGTTTAATGGCTAGAAATGAAGACATATGGTTGTGGCACAAAATATTGTGTCATGTGAACTTTGACAACATGATAAAGATAAGCAACAAAAGGAGTGTCAGAGGCTTACCGACAATGACTAAGCCCAAGCATATCATGTGTAAGAATTGTCAAAACGGTAAAATGACAAAGTCTAGTTTCAAGAGAAAAACCCATACATCTATTGCTATTCTAGTATTAGTCCATACAAATCTATGTGGACACATGAGGACAAAGAGATACTATGGAGATAGGTATTTTATTCTCTTTGTTGATGATTTTTCTAGAATGATGACAGTCATGTTTTTAAAAAATAAACCAGAAGCATTTAAGATGTTTAAATGGTATAAAGCAATGGTAGAAAAACAAAGTGAAAATAAATTGAAATGCTTAAGGTCGGATAGAGGAGGGGAATTTACTTTAGAAGAATTCAAAGACTATTTCAATGAGCATGGAATTAAAAGATAGGTTTATGCACTGAGAACACCACAACAAAATGGAATTGCAGAAAGGAGAAATAGATCAATTGTTGACTATGCAAGAACATTGATGATTGATAAAAGCATCACTCAAAATTTTTGGAGGGAATTTGTTAGTACTGTCATCTACACATTAAATAGAGTACAATTGAAGAAGGACACAAAGAAGAAATCCTATGAGCTTTGGTATGGTCATACACCCAATGTAAGTTACTTCAGAATCTTTGGTAGTCAATGTTATATATTGAAGGATGATAGAAATGGAAAACTTGACTGAAAAAGTGAAGAAGGTATCTTTCTAGGGCACTCAACCAAAATCAAGGCTTATAAATGTATTAACAAGTCATCTAAAAAAATCATTGAAAGTGAAAATGTAAAAATAGATGAATTTTCAGAAAAGAATGACAAGGAAAGAAAAAAGGAACCAAAGGACTACAACATGTTTGTTTATACAAAACCTGACACTCTACCTGAGCAACAGTGTGTTGCTCCCGAGCATCAAAACATTGCAACCGAGCATCAGGCTACAATTACCAACAATTAGGATAATCCTCAAGATGATGTTCCAAACAATGTAGATGAGAATGAAGGTGAAGAAGATGATCATATTGATGAACATAGAGTTGAACTGAAACTTTCCAAGTATGTCAGAAGACATCATCCACAAAATCAAATCATAGGAGACAAGAAGGTTGGAACAAGAACAAGAGGTAAGTCACTTAACACCAGATGTTTACTTTGTGATTTTGAGCCTAAATCTGTTAACAATGCACTTGAGAATGAAGAATGAGACAGTGCTATGAATGAGGAGATAGAATATATTGAGAAGAAAAATACATGGACACTAGTACCAAGACCAGATGACAAGAATGTCATTGGTACCAAATAGATATTCATAAATAAGCTGAATGAGAAGGGAGAAGTCACTAGAAACAAAGAAAGATTAGTATGCAAGGGATATGCACAAGAATAAGGTATTGATTATGGAGAAACCTTTTCACCCATTGCTAGACTATAAGGAGTAAGAATAATACTTTCTTATGCTACTTTTAAAGGATTCAAGGTATACCAAATGGATGTCAAATCTGTATTCCTAAATGGAATACTAGAAGAAGAGGTATACATTGAACAACCAGAAGGGTTTGTTGATCCAGACAATAGAAACATGGTATGTAGACTACATAAATCCTTGTATGGATTGAAACAAGCACCGAGAGCCTGGTATTAAAGACTTCACTCATATCTCATTAGCATAAAATTTGTTAGAAAAGTGAAAATAGAAATCTATACTTCAAAGAAGATACCGATGGTAATATTCTGATTGCTGAAATTTTTGTTGATGATATCATTTTTGGGGGAAATGAATTGTTATGCAAATCCTTTGCTAATGAAATGAGAAAGGAATTTGAAATGTCTATGTTTGGGGAGATCAAATTCTTTCTTAGTCTATAGATTCTTCAATAAAATGCAGGCATATACATCACTCGGTCTAAATACATCAAGGAAGTGATAAAGATATTCAATATGGAAGATTCCAAACCAGTTGGAACACCTATGGCTACTGGATGTAAGCTGACAAAAGAAGACAAATTCAATGAGGTTAATCAAACCTTATATAGATCAATGATTGGAAAAATGATGTATGTTGTTCATACCAGACTAGATATAGCACACACAGTTGGAATTATTGCAAGATTCTCTTCTAATCCCAAAGAATCACATATGACTGCTTTCAAGAGAATTCTGAGATATCTGAAGAACATCGAGGACTATGTCTTATGGTACAAAAGAGAAGGAAAATTTGAGCTACAAGTCTATATAGATGTTGATTGGGCTAGAAACATTGATGACCGAAAGAGCACAACTAGAGGAGCATTCTTCATGGGTGATAGACTTGTCACATGGATCAGAAAGAAGCAAGGATGTATCTCGCAGTCTACTGTAGAAGCAGAATATGTGGCTGCTACTGCAAATTTCTCTACTATTGCATGGATCAAAAAATTGCTGGAAGGTATGCATATGAAGATCCTTGAACCAATAATTATCTTTTGTGATAATGCCAGTGCAATTAACATTTCTAAGAATCCATTCATGCATGCTAAGCCTAAGCATATTGCTATCAAGTATCACAATCTAAGAGAACAAGTGCAAGCTAAGGAAGTGACACTAGAATATGTTCAATCAAAGAAATAGTTAGCTGATATATTCACAAATCCATTACCAAAGGATACATTTAAGTATCTGAGATAGAGACTAGGGGTTCAACCCTTGTCTATCAGTTAGTAATCTGACTAGGAGGTTGCATCAGCCTATACCAAATCTAAAGATCAGTCATGTTGATGCAAACACTGAGATGGACAGCAACATATAGATTTATACATTGCAAAGTACACATCTGCACCAAAAATCAAAACATTGTATTGTTGATGGATAGGGAAATTCAAGGAATATATTATGCAAAGGGTACAAACATGATATAGATGATAAAATAAGAAGTATTTTTGTTTGGAAATATTGTTAAAGAGAGAGAAATATCTCATTATTGTAAGGGAGAATTATCATCAGGGAGAGATTTTATTTATCATATAAAGGGAGAGATGATCTCATTATCAAAAGGCGAGATGATTCCATATCACATAAAGGAGAGATATGATAAAGGGAAAATATTATATCATTATCCATGAAGAGAAGTTCCTGAGAATCAGGAGGAAGAGTTAATCAATATTATAAGGGAGAGAAATTGATTACATATGAAATATCTAAGGGAGAGAAGTAACAAAGGGAGAGAGTTCAAAAAAAGAGAAAGATTGATGTAAAAGGAAAAAGGGATTATCAATAAGAGGAACAGTCAAGGTAGAGCACATATTAGAAAAAATATATCAGATGATACATCTATCTAGAGAAGGGATCAAAGATTGAAGACAACCACTCTGCATAAAACAAATCTAAGCTATTTTTGAGCTTACCAAGAGCCAGAAATTTGTAATAGTTACATTAGGAAAGCTTGATGAAATTGTATATTTCATATTGTATTAGTGATAGTATAGTATGATAATGCAGTATGTTTCCATCAATGCCAAAGGGAGAGATTGATGACATGTAACTGATTGAATGTTTGAAGATGTTAAGTTGATCACTGAAATGCGGAAGGATAATACAAGACATTAAATCAGTTAATGGATTGTATTGTCATTGATGTCAACTTGATATAAACTAATCAATTATAAACACAGCGTCAAAGACTTCAGAGAATCAAAGAGAAAAAGATTATGCTTTTAGTAATGCATAAAAGACAATCATTCACATTATGAATTTAAACACCGATGGTTAGTGGACACCAATGGACAGAGATCACCAAAGGTCAAGTCAAAGTGATTCCTGAGAAAGAACACTGACAATCATTACTGACAAGTAGAATCACAAGCATAACCAACGGCCAGAAACATAGTGTAAGCCGACAAAGAAGCCTAAGGTGAACTCGAGTGTTGACCGACGCTATCAAAGAGTTAAACACCAAAATTAACTTGAGTTCAGAAATGACAAAATATCTAGCTGGGAGAGATAAATATAGACTTAACTAGTAGTTATCTTTTTTTCATCGACAAGATAAAGCTATAGATAAGTAATGAATTTAAAGCTATTTTTTCTAGTTGGCAAGAAGATCTCAGCAAGATAAAACAAGAGTTTTGCTTTAAATCTAATTGGTGAGAATTGTGAATCATGCCAAGATCAAGAAGATCAAGAACCTAACAATGGTGATATCATGTCTATAAAGAGAAAACTCAATTCATTACGAATTGGTGTGGTGGGTGAATGAATGAAAAGAGGATTCTGAAGAGAACATTCATACAGTCTTGATCAACAAGCTGAGGAAAGAGCTAAATTTTTTTGTGGACATTGAGCAACAAAGCATAGCATCACTAAGCAGAATCAAAATGGAAAAAAGGTATAAATCAAGATATATTGATCTGAATAGTTTTATGAGATTACAATAGGTCTAAAAATATGCAATTATAAGTTGTATATGTGAACAAATCATACTGTTTTAGTTTAACCATTGATTCAGAAAGTCTCTTAACCGAGCGGGATTTAAAGATCCTTTCTATATGGAGATACATCCCAAGGAGTATCAAAAATTTTGATCATGAAGATAGCATGAGATTCCAGATACCTATTGATAGGCCAAGTGAGTGTTTGATCAAGGAAGGTAGCATAGAGATACCTGATATCAAGTGACAGACTAAAATTTTAAATCCTCTAACAAGGTCACACCTAACAGTGTGTTTTTAACCTTTAATAGGTTTGGCTCTTCACCGAGTTCACTTCAAAAGAGTGAAAATTTTGGGTTACCGGTCCCAAGTGGTTTTTCTCTTAACAGGGTTTCCATGGTAAAAATCCATGTGTCAATGTGTTTATGAGTCATTACTTTAGTGTTTTTCATTACACTTAACTTAATTGGATTGATCGGTATACTCTAGATAATTTATTGTCTTTTAGTAAATTAACAGACTGTTATTCGGTAAACATAAAGTAGAAGGTTTTACAAAGCATTCTGAGCAGTAGTAATTTGATAAAAGTATTTGGACACATTCATCTTATAGGACTAAAGATAACTAGAGGCTTAATATTGTGGTACTAAGTTTTTGGGTTGATTATTGGAATATATTTGAGGCCACTGATTCACCCCCTCCCCCCCTCTTAGTTATTACTAACATCTTTCAAATCATTATTTAGACACTTTAAAATGTTTAAAGAGTCACCTTCGAGCCAAATATTTTTACACCCCTTCTCCATTGCCATATCTAAGACATGTAGGGCTGGATTAGCCTCTGCAATATGATTGGTTTAAAAACCTAAAGGTATAGGTCTTATTCCTTTACAAACCTCATGCTCATCTCTTATCACCATACCACATCCGGCAACACCCGGGTTCCCTTTCGATGCCCCATCAAAGTTGAATTTCATTCAACTCCTAGGAGGGCAATCCCATCTTGCTTCATCTCTCATAGAAGCTTTCTTGCACTTACTAATGTTACCTTTTATTTTCTAATTATTAAAGAAAATAATATCCCCCATATTTGAAGGTTCAATCAAGTTACCTATTAAATCTAAGTTCTCCAAAACAACTCTTTTGATCTTATGGAAGACCACCTTCTCATTGGAAACTAATCTTTGAGTTTAATTAGTTTAATAAAATAAATTATTTGGTGATTTAAATATTTATAAAATAAAATTTTGTAAAAATGTGGTGATTTAGGTTGACTTAAATCTTGAACTATTAGAAAATTTTGGATTCTCAAATTTCAAAATTTAGCCAATTGGAAAATATTAGCCACTAAAAAAATCACCGACACATAGAGGATTAGACTCTCTATATAGACATCATGACTATAAATTGGGAGTTTTTGAGGAGCAGTTCCATGAGAATTTCCTTTTTGACTACTACTAATAGGGATGTGCTAATGATTTCAACTAGCTTACATAGAGAACATGTCAGTGGATCAATATGAGCATAGGTTCATTGAGCTAAGGCAGTATTCTAGTTATCCACATGATGAGCCTATGTTAGTGCAGAATCTTATCTGGGGCCTTAATGATCATATCAGTGGGTAAATTCATAATCTCCACCCTAGGACTCTTGTTATTGTTATATAGAAGAAAATATTAGCAGAGGATAACATAGCTATGGGTTTCAAAGGTAGGACAAGTGCATAGGTATATATTTCACAACCTTCTAGACCTGGTACATAGAGTACACAAGTACAACCCTTAGGCTCTTCCATGACATATTTCATGCCTTCTAGGATACATTGTGATGAAGGAGCATCTTGGGTTTATGAGCTATCTAGCATTCTATTCTTTTCTATAGCAATTTTCTTTTTCAGTGGGTAGAGTTTAGCGACGGTCGCGATCTCGTTTGAGTTAGTGGTTGCGCTCATAGTTTCCTATTCTAGAAAATTCATAGACCATTCTCCTATGGTCGCATTTCCTTATGTTGATCAAGAATCAATATTTCCTTCTCCTTCTGATCATGGATATCATTTTCATGATTAGAGAGGATCTTATAGAGATTTTTATTACGCTCAAGATTCTTGGATTATTTGTCATTTTGATCTTAGCACGTGGTTATTTATTCCTTGGAGGATTATTCCCTATGATCTCTCTTTTTTATTTTACCAATCATGAATCATTAATATGTTTTTCTCAAGACCTATATTTGTAATATGTTTCCTTCTTGGGGAATGTAATTTCTGGCCAACCTCTTGTGCAATTTTCTTTATACAGGGTTTGTAGATCATGTAGAAGTAAGAAATTGAGGGTATCAAGTTAGGATGATCACTTAGAAACCTAGCATGAATGTTTAGAGCATATTTTATGATTATAATTGGCCATAAATGGGAAGGCCTCATTTCCCAGCATTTACTTGGTTATTTGATGAGTATATCTCTAGATTTTGCAGTCTCTCTAAATATTTTTTGTTTATTGTTAGATGTGAGGTTAGAAATCTTTTTTCAGGACTCTCCCACCTTGAAACTGCATCAAGTTGTACTAGAGAAAGTTTATCTTGTTGCGGACCCTAGTTTATTTTATTGTGGCGTGGCAGATTTGAAGATCTAATCTATAATTGTAGAGGGTTGTGAAGATGGTTCATGGAAGGAAAGATGAAAATCGTACAATAATTAATATGCTAAGGTATATTGTTGCTACTTTATAATCTATTGAAACATCCCAAAGAAGAGGAAGACCTATTGAGGATGTTAGAGAAGATGAAATAGAGGTAGAAGAAGAAGGACCAGAACAAGCACCTACCCTAGATCAAGGTGAGGAAATATTTCTGAGATATTTGACTAGTGTGAATGGTAAGCCACACTTTAGTCCTCTTGAATATGATGGGAAGTTGGATTTAGATACATTGATGGATTTGATCTTTGAGATAGAAAATTCCTTCGATCATAAAGGCACTCCTGCAGATAGGAAGGTGAAATTTGTTGGTATAAAATTCAAAATTCATCCTTCCTTGTAGTGGGAAAACATGCAACTTGATAGACAGGGAAGAGGTAAAGATAAGATTAATTAAGAATGGGATAAGATGGTTAACAAGTTAAAAGGAAAATTCTTACCAGGAGATTACCAAATTAGTTTGATAAGGAAAATTCAAAATTTGAAGCAAAGGGATACAACTGCAAAAGAATATATAGAGGAATTCTACAAATTGGATATCAGATCTAGACATATAGATGATAAGGTTAAAATAATTGCTAGATATCTAAATGGATTAAGGATTGTACAAGATGAGATAAGTTTTCTAAAGATGAATAGCTTTGAAGAAGCCTATTATTTTTTCCTAAAGGCTGAAGAGAATTTGAACAAGAGAAAAGATAGAGAGATAGAGGTGGTAGATTCTCTAGAGGTAGACACAAATCTTATGGAGAAAGTGGCAGATCCAAAAGAAGATCAAGACAAAGAAAAGACATAATGGAAAGGAGAGAGTTCATACAAATATAGAGTTATTTATTCAAGAGGAAATTACCCTAGCAATGATGATTGCAAGAGGGAAGACATGAATTGGTTCAAAGGTATATGTTTTAAATATGGTGAAGAAGGACATAGAGAATTTGAATGTAAGAAGTCTAGTAGCAGTAGCAGAAATGCCTTGGTACAGGAAGATTCAATGAACACACAAGAAGATGGAGAGAAATTTATGATCAGAATAACTTTGTGGAGTGAAGAAACTAAAGAGGATCCTTTGAGAAATGGTTTATTCAAGACTAGATGTAAGATTGATGGGAAATGTTGCAAGATAATCATTGACAGTGGGAGTTTAGATAATTTGGCATCAAAGGAATTGGTCACTAAGTTTAATTTACCGAGGTTGAAACACCCTATGACCTATCATATTTCTAGGATTAGAGATGATCATAAGTTTTTGGTAAGTGAAGAATGTCTTGTAAAATTAAAGATTGGAGATTACTATGATGGAGTTATCTATGATATTATGCATATGGATTATTGTCATGTATTTTTGGGTATACCATGGTAGTATGATAGGAAAGATATACATGATGGAAGATTAAATAGATATAATATTGTGGCTGATGGAAAGAAACAAGGATTTTTACCCTTGGTAGAGGAACCTAAGAGTGAAAGTTATACTTTTTTAAGGGTTTTTTTGATAGAAGGAAATAAATTTGTCAAGGATATAAAGAAAGATGATGTATGTTACACTTTGCTTCCTAGCTTACTAATTATGGAAACTAAGACACCTATGGAAGTTGAAGGGTTACTGACAAATTTTAAAGGCATCATATTAGATAATGTACCTGATGGGTTACCTCTTGTTAGAAGCATCAATAATTGCATGGATTTGATACCAGGAGCTATTTTTCCTAATAAAGCACCACACAAATTGACACCTATAGATAATGAAGAGTTGAACAGATAGGTTCATGAATTATTGCATAAGGTTTTGATCAGAGAAATCTTGAGTTCTTGTGCAGTACCTATAGTGATCTCACGTAAGAGGAGTGGAGAATGGAGAATGTATATTGATTCAAGAGTTATAAAAAAGATCATGATAAAATACAGATTTCCATTGCCTAGGATGGATGATATCATATATTGTTTGAGTGGAGAAAGATACTTTACCAAGATTGATTTGAAGATTGGTTATCATCATATTAGAATAAACGAAGGTGATGAATGGAAGATTATTTTTAATACAAAAGAAGGTTTGTATGAAAGGTTGGTTATGCACTTTGGATTGACTAATGCACCTAGTAATTTTATGAGGTTGATGAATTAAGTTCTAAAGAAATTCATGGGTAAGTTTTTGATTGTTTATATTGATGATATTTTGATATTCAGTAAGAGTAAAGAAGATTATTTGATACATATAAGACAAGTATTGCAAAGATATTTGAAAGAAGAGAAGTTCCTAATTAACCTTAAGAAGTTTTCATTCATGAAAGAGGAGATAGTGTATTTGGGATTTTTTATTTCAGATGATGGATTGGAGATGCACCCTGAGAAAGTGAAAGAAATTGTGGACTGGCCTACATCTCAGAATGCTAGTGATGTCAGATCTTTTCATGGGTTAGCAATTTTTTATAGAAAGTTAAAAAGGAATTTTAGTTCTATTTGTAATTTGATGACAAAGACAATGAGAGGTGATAAGAAGGACTTCATATGGAAACATGGAGCTAATAAAAATTTTGAAACATTAAAATAGAAGGTTGCAGAATTACTTGTGTTGGCCTTACATGATTTTAGTAAAGTATTTAATGTTGATTATGATGCAAGTGGAAGTGAAAATGGAGCAGTATTGAGTCAAGAAGGTAAACCTATTTCTTTTTATAGTGAGAAATTATATGATGCTAAGAAGAAGTATTCAGTGTATGATCAGCAATTTTATGCTATTGTTCAAGCCTTGAAGATGGAGAAATTAATTGATGCCTAAGGAATTTGTGTTGTATACGAATCATAAAGCTTTACAATACTTGGGTAGTTAGAATAAGATGAATCAAAGACATGTGAAATGGGTTGAATACTTGCAAAACTTTACTTTTGTGTTGAATTATAGAAGTGGTTTGTCAAATAGGGTTGTGATGCTTTGAATTGAAGAAGGAATTTGTTGACAGAGATGAGAGTGGAAGTTCTTGGCTTTGATGAATTGAAGAATATGTATAAGATGGATTTTGATTTTGGAGAACCTTGGAAAGTATGTAAAAAATATGATATTGATCAGCAGAGTAAGTGGATTGATTATTTCATTCAGGAAGGTATGTTGTTTAAAGGCACTCGGTTATGTATACCAAGAGGATCAATGATAATTAATTTGGTAAGGGATAAACATAGTGGTGGACATGCAGGACACTTTGGTATTGATAAGACCTTGATTTCACTTAAGGAGAACTACTTTTAGCCTCATATGTATAAGGATGTTCATAAATTTGTGAATATTTGTAGAGTTTTTCAAGTGGCTAAAGGAGTGAGTCAAAATACTAGATTGTATACACCATTACATGTTCCTAATAGACCTTGGGAAGATATTAGCATGGATTGTTTCCTTGGATTTCCTAAGACTCAATGAGGTAATAATTCTATATTTATTATGGTGGATAGATTTTCTAAAATGCCACATTTCATTCCTTGTAAGAAGACATCAGATGTTTTTCATGTAGTTGGTTTATTTTTCAAAGACATTGTGAGATTGCTTGGGTTACCTAAGAATGTTGTTTCTGACAGGGATATTAAGTTTGTGTGTGATTTCTGGAAGACACTTTCGAAGAAGATGGGTAGTGATTTGAATTTTACTTCTACATTTCATCCTCAGACAGATGTACAAACAGAAGTTGTAAACATAAGTTTGGCTAATTTGTTAAGATGTTTAGTCGGTGATAAGTCTGGAAGTTGGGATTTCATTTTAGTACAAGTAGAGTTTGCATATAATAATTATGTGAATAGGAGTACATGAAAAACACCATTTTAAGTTGTCATAGGTATGCATCCTAAGGTAATATCATACTTGAATGATCTTAGTTCAGGAGAGAAGAGAAGTGTTGAAGAAGAGGGTTATGTTGAATACATGAAGACTTTGCATGATGAAGTGAGACTTAATTCGGAACATTGTAATCAGAAATACAAGGATACTATTGATAAGTCTAGGAGACATAAACAATTTTAGGTTGGCAATGAAGTCATGATTCATTTGAAGAAAGGCAGATTTATTGTTAGTACTTATAGTAAACTAAAGATGAAGAAGTTTGGACCTTGTAAGATATTGAAAAAATTTGACAATTGTAATGCTCATGAGGTTAATTTACCAATGGACATGACATATCTCCTATATTCAATGTTTCTAATTTGTATAAATATCATGAGTTAGATGATGAATTGGACATGAAGAGAGAATATCCTATGAAGCAAGAAGAAATGGTTGAAGATATCTTGGATAGAATAGTTGGTAAAAGTACAAGAGGAAAAGATTACATGGATTATTTAGTGAAGTGGAAGGATAGACTAGTTGAGGATTCTAATGGATTTCTCAGTCTGAGATGGATATAATGTATTCTTCTTAGGTAACACATCAGATCTGATTTAGGAGCATCAATTTTAATTATGATAGGTGTCTAATGATGGAGCATCTTGGGTTTATGAGCTATCCTACATTCTATTCTTTTTGGTAGCAGTTTTTTTATAGTGGGTAGAGTTTAGTTACGGTCACGGCCCCATTCAAGTTAGTGGTTGTGCTCATAATTTCCTATTCTAGAACATTCATAGATCATTCTCCTATGATTGCATCTCCTTATGTTGATCAAGCATTGAGATTTCCTTCTCCTTCTGATCGTGGGTAGCATTTTCATGATTAGAGAGGATCTTCTAGAGATTTGTATTGCGCTCAAGATTCTTGGAATATTAGTCATTGTGATCTTAGCACATGGTTATTTATTCCTTGGAGGATTGTTCTCTATGATTTCTCTTTTGTATTTTACCAATCGTGGATTGTTGATATGTTTTGGTCAAGACCCATATTTTTAATACATTTCCTTCTTGCAGAATGTAACTTTTGGCCAACCTCTTATGCAATTTTCTTTTTATAGGGTCAGTAGATCGTGTACAAGTAAGAAAGTGAGGGTAGCAAGTTAGGATGATCAGTTAGAAATGTATCATGAATATTTAGAGCATATTTTCTGATTGTAATTTTCCATAACCAAGAAGGCCTCATAACCCAGCATGTACTTAGTTATTTGATGAATATATCTATTGATTTCACATCTCTCTAAATTTTTTTGTGTTTATTTTTATTTGCAAGGTTTGACATTGTCAGTAAACAGATTTTTCCTTCCTTACTTCTTAGGAATATGACTCTTAGTGCCCAAATTATGAACAATATCTGATTACAACAGTTGAAAAGCCGTTCTCTGATTACTGGCTTTTCTCTAAATTGGTAGGTACAGCTCCCTTTTGGAATGATATGTAATGAATTATGTCTTGATCCTAAAACTAACACAGGGTATGCTCTTAACCTGAGAGCAGAAGAGGCAAACCAAATTAATCCTAAACACAACTTAATCCAGGCAAGGAGAGCTTTCTAATCTATAAACCAAGCTGTAGAACTCACACATCCTATGAATTCATACACTCAGCACTAACTAATCTACAGCAACCACTAACAGAGAGATAAATGAAATTATGAAAACTTCTAATGAATCCTTCTCTGAATATCCCATAGCACATCCTACTGAGGTTCATTCACATCCTCAAAACAAAGGAATGAAACATCCTTTCCTTCCTACTACAATTCAGATTAAGAAAAAGAATCATATCATTAACAACTTCTATCTAGCTCTTCCCTGAATATCCCACAGCACATCC
>MU226859.1:2719202-2731215 GCA_018584345.1 Thuja plicata
ACTTCTTAACTTAAAGCACATGCTTTATTTGATCTCTTAAAACAATAATATAATATTCCTTTTTAATAAATTGGGCCCACCTTATTATAACTAAGCTTGCAGAAAATCACCTGAGAGGTGTGAAACCTGCACAGTGCAAAGTTCTTCTTTGCGGAAAACCACCTGAGCAGTGCGAAACCCGCGCAGTGCAAAGTTCTTCTTTTCTGCCTTTGCAGAAAATTACCTTCTTAAGTAGAATTCTGCCACGGAGAAGCTGAAATCTAATTCTCCGCTTTGAGTCTTTCTTGATTCCAAATTTCCTTTTAAAAATTTCTCTCTTACCCAGAAAATTGAAAAAGTGCTTCAAAAACCTGTTGTGGGGTCCACCACAGCGCTCTTTCTTCTTTTCTGCCTTTGCGGAAAATTACCTTCTTAGGTAGAATTCCACCATGGAGAAGATGATTTCTGAAATCCTGTCGAGCTCGTTCTCACTCATTTCTTAACCAAATTGCTCGCCATTTGTTGCATTAGGATCATTGAGACTTGTAGAATCGATCCATACCAGTCTTCGATCTCTGCCTGAGAAAGAACATCAATTGGAGCACTAATCTTTGCCAGTTTAGGATCTACAACCTACCCAAAATAATGAGACCTCAGAACAACCCGCCCGGCTAAGAGAAGGAAAGGCAATGACAGGGAAACCCGACAAAGATAGCCTACCTAAGAAAGACTTAGACCTAGACTCAGACTGACCAGACTGGCTATGACTTCAAAATCCTCCACTTTGACAGCATGGGTACAGGATGAAAAGTGGGGCAACAGACATCTCATTTGGGGACTCTCCCACCTAGGCACTGCATTAGGTCACTAGTAGTAGCATAGGAAGAGACCCTCTTAGAGTCATCAATCTTTTCATAGTACAAGTACCCTATGTGTTAGAGGTCACAATTGGAACCATAGTAGGAAGTCCCAACATAGTCAGCCATCTCAAAGTGTGTAGCACAATGCTAGTAGAGATAGTTTCCATAAGTCTAGTACACCTTATGCAAGGCATGGTTATGAAGTGGGGGAATTTTTTACTTGTGGCCAACATGGTCATAGGGAAGTGAAGTGTCCTCAAAGAGTTTCTCTGGGAGATAGTCAGAGGCAAGCTACTTTTGAGCCTACAGTAGGGGATGCAGGTGGATTCCAAAGAGTATTTCTGGTGATTCATAACCGTCAAGCTAAGAATTAGGGAACCATTTTTTATTCTATATATGTCTTACATGGTATATATACCTTTAGTTTTTTATTTTGGTACTTCATATTCGTTTATTTCCCCCTTCCTTATGGAGTGATGTGTGCTAGTGGAAGTATGGTACTCTAATAGTTGGCAGCTTGAGTTAGCCACAAGTTTTGCAACTTGAGTTAGCTACAAGTTCTAGAGTGCTCATGGGATCCCTCATTTTTTGTTGTGTGTTGTATTTGGGTACCTTCACTACCACCATAGATATTTTTATCCTACTCTTGAGCTTGAAAAGCATTGTTTTGGGTATGGAATGGTTAGCTCCCTACTATACATGTATAGATTATTAGCACAAGTTGGTACAATTTATGGATGACACAAGTGAGAATATTGAGCTTGTAAGGGTCCAAAGAACTATTTCACTTTGCATGATCTCAACACATAGCTGAAGAAAAATATGTGGTAAGGTTTTTAGTTGTTCATAGTATTTGTTAGTGACCTTGATAGGATTGAGAGTTGAGAGGTGTCTCTTGATGATCACCCACTTCTTCAAGAATTTGTATATGTGTTTCTAAGTGATATCTTAGGCACATCGTATAACCATGGCATAGATGTTTGTGTTAATATCATTCTCACAACTGAGTCTATATCTAGAGAACCTTATTGTATGACCACTCAAGATTTCAGTCAGCTTTGTTTACATTTAGGGGATTTGTTGGACAAGGGCCATATTCATCCCAGTTTTTTCCCTTGGGGAGTACTAGTCATCTTTGTGAAGAATAAAGATCGATCCTTGTGTTTTTGCATTGACTATTGGTAGTTGAATAAGGTGATGATGAAGAACAAACATCCCTTTTTGAGGATTGATGACTTGTTTGATCATATGAAGGGAGTGAGAGTTCTCTCAAAGATATACCTTAAGTCAGGATATCATCATCTTTTCATTAACAATGTTGAAATTCATTGAACATATTTTCATACCTAACATGGGCACTATGAGTTTATATTTTTACCATTTTGGTTGACCCATGTTCCATTGGTGTTCATGAGTGTGATGAACGAAGTGTTTTGCACCTATCTTGACCAATTTTTCCTTGTGTTTCTAGATGACAATTTAGCATATTCAAGGACTATGGAGGAGCATGAGAGTCATTTGTATCAAGTTTTGTAGTGTCTTTGTGACCATCAATTATTTGGAAATAGTTCCAAATGTGACTTTTTCCATACTGAGGTGAGGTATTTGCATCATATCACCTTAGGAAATGGTATTTTTGTTGATCCTTTGAAGATTCGGGTCATTAGCAATTGGCCAACACTAACTAGTGTTCCTAAGGTTTGTAGTTTCATGGGTTTGGTGGGCTACTACTGTTGATTTATCAAGGAATTTTCTTGGTTCCCACATATTATCAATTCTCTTTAGAGTAAAGGGGGAAATTTTCTTTGGACAAATCAGTATTTTTCAACTTTTCATGCTCTCAAGGAGTGATTGACTTGTGCACCTATCTTGGCGGTGTTAGATCCTAGATATGATTTCAAGGTGTGCACTGATGCATCTTTAGAGGGAATTGTGGATGTTCTTATATAGGAGGGACTAGTGATCGCAGATGAGTCCCAAAAACTCAAGGATCATGAGCTAAACTACCTCAACCATGATTTAGAGTTAGAAGTTGTTATGCATGTGCTAGTGCATTGGAGGAATTTTCTTTTGGGTCATAGGTTTGAGTTGTATAGTGATCATCACAATTCACAGTATATCTTTACTTATTCATACTTGAATTATTGATAGTGTCACTAGATGGATTTCATTTGTGAGTATGATTTTTATGTTTATTACATCAAGGGGAAGGAGAACATTATTGTAGATGCCTGGACTAGGGGAAGGCATGAGATCTTAGTTTTGTATCAATGTAGATTTGTGTAGTCGTACTCTGGGGGCTCTAGGTAGTGACACTTGGTATTAGAAAGTTAGAGTGGAGATTGAGTCTAGGCATACCATTATGGATCATTTTTGAGGTTACTCTTTGAAATCAAATAGACTTTTTGGCACCTTAGGTGCATTTATGTGCCAGTGTGAGGTAATCTTTGTTTTTAATTTTTATTTGAGGCACACCATATGATGTATCCTGCACATCCTAGTGTCAAGAATATGTATGTCAACCTTAGACAATTGTACTTTTGGGCAAGGATAAGGTATGATTTTTCCACTCTTTTGGCTAGATTCCTTGAGTGTCAGAGAGTGATTGTGGACAAGTTATCCGAGGTAGATCATTTTCTCCCACAAGAGCTTCTTATATTTCTTCTTTGCTATAACTATATAATCTTTATCCAAGGTGGAAGTGGGAAATTGTTTATATTTACTTTATTACCTAGATACCTATGTCATTGTGTCACTATGATACCATTATGGTTACTATGGATAAGTTATCCAAGGTGGATCACTTTTCTCCCATGAGAGCTTCTTATATTATTTCTTTGGTAGCACATGTGTTCATGGAGGATATAGTTCGGTTGCATATGATACCATGTATGATTAGTTTGGATTGAGATCTAGTGTTTACATATGTTCTATAGACATCTCTCAAGCATGCTTTGGGCATGCAGCTCAATTTTAGCTTAATGTATCACCTGGAGACTGATGGTTAGACAGAGTGGATGAATCAGGTTCTTGTTTACATGCTTCACATGTATGTGATGGATCAGTAGTCAAGGTGGGAGGACTATTTTTACTTGGTAGAGTTTGACTATAATAATGGGTATCATATTTATCTTCGCATGTCTCCTTTTCAAACCTTGTATGGTTGATCATGTCGTACACCTTTGAGTTGGAATCATTTGGAGGATCGTGTAGTGTTGGGTCTTGATATGCTTCACAATATGGAGTAGTAGGTTGTTTGTATTAGATAGAATTTGGATAATCCTTGAGATAGGAAGAAGAATTATGATAACACCCATAGGTTAGATCATCATTTTTTAGAGTTTATCCATGGAAGAGCCCCATCCATTAAGGGAAAGGCTCTAAGTTACACTGCATTTTGTTGAATTATTTGAGATTCTTGAGAGAATTGGTCTTGTTTCTTATTGCTTGATGTTTCCACCTAGCATATTGCACATCCATGATATGTTTCATGTCTTTGTCCTAAGACAGTATATTCCAGATGTGACGCATGTCGTGATTGCTCCCCTTTGTCTGGAAGTTCCTTCAATTTCATGAAGTATTTAATTTCTTATCTTTGTTTGAATGATTTGTCATTTTGGTGAGGTAAGGCTTTCTCTATCTTTTGTTTTCCTCCATTAGTTGATTTGAAAAAAAATACTTTTAGTTCGTGGGATGAGAATTGGTATTTGTGATCGGGGATAATAGGTACATGTAGAAAACTTGTAATAACATGAAAATCTCAAACATAAAGAGATATTTTAGGTAGTTTGTATTCTCAATATCAAAAGAGGAAGCAAATAACAGTATGCATAATCATCAAACAATATTGAAATCAATCAAAAACACATGAACATGCAAACCAAAAGTCCTCCTTTGTTGTTCTCCTTCTCTATGAAATGTGGACTCTCAAAAAATGAGTGCTCTATGTGCCAACATGAGAATTCAAAGCAATTATGGTTTTCAAATATGAGAAACAAGCTCTCTATTTAAAGGATTTTTCAGGGTTCCAATCAAGATTCCTTGATTGATGAGTTGATTGGTTGTGATTGAAGAGTTGAACTCAGAGTGATTGGGATTAGAACTCAAGTGATTGCATGTTGACAAAATAGATAGATTTGCTTAGAGAATAGATTGAAGAGTTGAATTCGGAGTGAGTGGGAGTTGAACTCAACTGTTTCCATGTGTTTGAATAGATGGAAGATTTAACTAATTTGATTGAGTTTAATTGAGTAGAAGACCAGATAGATTCAATAGATAACTCATTTAATTGATCAATAAGGAGATATAATGGTGGAGTTAATTGAAACTCATAATTGGGAAGACAATTATGATTAAATAAATAAAAGAGTTTATTTACTTGTACATGTGAGGAATATAAATAAATAAATAATCTTTATTTATTTATAAGAGGAATAATTAGTTAATTAAATAAATATAATTTATTTAATTATGAGAAGGAAATTGATTCAATTATTACATAAATACAATAATAATAAGAAAGAAGGAATATTAATTAAATAAAATAAAATTAATTAATTAATTAAGATCGAGAATAATTCAATGATTTTTAATTATTTAATTACTTTATAGATGAATTATTGATCAAAATATTAAGTAATTGATTAAATTCACTTAATTTAGGAATTTATAGAGAAATGATGATTTTGAATTTAGATTATAGTATAATGACACAAATTGATTAAATAATAAAGATTATTTAACAATTTAAGATGAATGTTAGTAAACTTATTGTGTTAGAGTGATTAGTGATTTTTAAGTGTTTACATTTTTTCCCTCTTTGATATTTAATACATTTTCAAGCATTATTTTAAAGAATAATTGCTAAAAATATGCCCCTGTGAAACAATGACAACAACCAATTATTATGGTGTCCCCTCAAGGAAAGGAGTGAAAAAATGGAATGGAGGGCGTATTTTGTTGACATCGTGACTAGGATCACAACACATTTTAGGGATCATAAAATGGAGGTCATATGTGAAAGTTATGGACTCTGGAAGGTGAAAGGCATCACAACCAATAGAAATGAAAGGTGTTCACATCCATTGAGGTGGGCTAGGGAGGGTATAAAATGGGTTTGGAGGGTCATTTTCAATTCATTGTGTGCATTGAACTTTGGTGAAATAGGTGTGGAAGGAGCATTTTTTGAATGATTCAGAGAATGATGGCGGGCTATGAGGATGACGTGAATATTAGCGATCGAGTCAGGATATATCAATGACTAGCTAAAGTCCCACCTTCGGTAAGTTTCACACTTTTTGTATTTAATTTTCCTCATTTTTCATTCTATTTATTAGACTGGGTCAGACATTAAAAGGCTAAAACCATGCACTTGTGGGTCGCAATCAGCAAACTTATAGGATTTAAATGTCACACTTGAATATAGGGTTTTTTTAATCAGTGTGTACTTGAATATAAAATAATGCACTTTATGTGTTTATTCACTGCACTTACAGGATTAAAATTTTGCACATTCCTATTATTTTGAAACAATTAATAGAGCTACACTTGGTTGATTAAAATGATGTACTTGACTGGTTGGATGGAAAATGAATGTTTATAGGTGGTATGAAAATATTGTTGACTCTTTGTTGGATTTTTTTGTGAAATTAAATGAAATTTTATTATCCATGTGTATGTATGATGTAGCTTAAATGTGATGCAGGAGACCTTGGGATCTTGGCAATCTTTCTTCAACCAAAAATATTTGATTTCCTATTTTTTCTATTTGATTAGTTATGGTGTTTCTTTCTATGATTCATCTATGCATATTCTCAGAGGTTGTGATCCTTATAGTGTGTTCATGGCTTTGTATTGTACATAATCCTAGGATCATGCATCATTTGGTTACTTCATGTTCGATATCTTTCAAATTCTTGGCAACACTATCTTATTCTTCATTTTCTATCCAATCTTTATATTTTCCAATCTCGCGAAGGTTTTCCTGATCGGCGAAGCTCAACAGCTCATTTCTCAATGATATTATATGTATGGCCAACATATTTGAGGGATCATGATTTATGTTCCACTTGTTGGATGAAGATCCTTACGATTTTGGGTCCTTTCCTATCTATATAATATGTTTTCTTTTGCATTGGGAAATGTAATCTTTCTTGGTTGACCTAATGTTTTTGAAGGCCTTATATACTGTTGTAATTATTTTCAATAGGTGATCAGAGAAAGGCAAAATACAATAGTAGCTTAGAACTTGTAGGATTCAGATCAATAGATCGGATGGAAGAAATCTCCTACAGAATGTTCATGTAGTCGTTGCTGACTGCAAATGGTATAAAAAGATAACCTATTAAGGTTCTAATCAGGCTTGTATTCTTGGAAAGTATCACTTCTTGTAGTTGTTCTTATAACTAATCATTCAATAATAAGAAGATTTATCTTGCATTCATTTCCTCTTATTTTATTTTTCTTCTAATGTGTAACTCTTGCTAAAAGGATCGGTTGGACTCAATGAGTTGTCATTGTCCTTGGTTGCATCAAGTAGTATCAGAGCTAGGTTTTTCAACCTAGGGTTCTATTGTGGCATGGCAGAAGAGAGGATCCAAACTAAAGCTATTGAAGATTGATAATATGGCCAGGAGGAATGCTAGAGGTGGAGAAAGGAATTCAAATCTAGTTGTCTTGAATTTGTTGAGAAAAAATTCTGCTACATTGGAAGCGGTGGAAACTGCTCAGAGGAGATGACAACATATAGAATATGAAAGTGATGAAGAAGGAGATAATGATAATGATTTCTATAGGAGTAATGATAGGAGTTATTATCACATTGAAGGAAAAGGTAGTGGTGAACGAAGGAATTTTAGTGGAACCTATTTCAAATGTGGTGAAGCAGGGCACTGAGCCCTTGAGTGAAAACAAGGCAACTCTGAGAAGAAGGAAGAAGGCAGTAGGTGAACAACATTTGAAGATGAGGAGTCCACTAGATCAATAAATAACAATCAAGAAAATTAAGGAGAAACCTTGATGGCTCAAATATTCCTATATCATAGAGAACAAGATAAGGAATCTTTAAAAAGAAAGAATTTGTTCAGAACTAGATGCAAGGTACAAGATGAGGTGTGTAATGTTGTCATAGACAGTGGTAGTTCTGATAATCTTTCCTCGTAGGAATTGGTTGACAAAATGAAGTTGTAGAGGTTGAAGCATCCTAAACCCTATCAAATTACATGGATACAAGATGAAAACAAGGTAATGGTATGTGAACAATGCCTAGTTAAATTTAAGATATGGAAGTATTATGATGAGGTTTTGTGTGATATTATTCCTATGGATGTATGTCATATCTTGTTGGGTAGACCATGGAAGTATGATATGAAATCTATACATGATAGAAGGAAGAATTTCTATACCATTGTTGCAAATAAGAAGAAGAAAAATTTGTTACCTTTAGAGGAACCCCTTAAGAGTGAAGTGTGTACTAGTGCAAGGATTTTTTTAGTGGATAACAGAAAGTTCTTGGATGGCATGAGGCATGATAATGTGTGTTTTTATTTAGTGCCCAAGAATTCTAAGGAGATTTTATCAGGAGAAGAACACCAAAAATAAATCACCAGATTGTTGAATGACTATGTAGACATCATATTAGATAATGTCCATGATGTATTACCACTTATGAGGAGTATTATCCATTGTATGGATCTAGTACCAGGGGATATTTTTCTAAAAAAATAACCTATAGGATGACACTAGCAGAGAATAAAGAAATCGATAGGCAAGTAGAAGATTTGTTGCAGCGGGGATTGATTAGAGAAAGTCTGAGTCTATGTATAGTACATATAGTGTTAGTACCTAAGAAAGATGGACAATGGAGGATGTGTACCGATTGTAGATGTCCAAAAATATTGATATTATTATTAATATTATTTTTTCCTGTTATTCCTCTAACGATTTAATTCAATCAATTGAATAGTTTCATTTATCAATAGTTTAAATACTATTCTAATGTATTTTATTTAAATACATTTGCCTCCACAAAATCCCCTTTTAATAAATTTATATTTATTAAATCCTCCATACTCCTAATTCTTCTAAAGCATGATTTATTCAAATTCAATTTGGATTATAATATAAACCCTAGCTAAGAGCCTATTAATCCTACCCTAAAGCCTACCCTATTCCTACCCTACTCCCATCACCTCATTTCCTATTATACTTCCTCACCTAAATATCCTCTAACTATGCTTAATGGGTGATTCCTAACCTTTTTAAGGCTAATGGAATGCTCACACACATGGGGAAATTCTCTCCAAAATGGGCACCCATTCCTCTTTAATTCCCTCTTACAACTTTGTCTCCCCTTTTGAAATATTGAGCTACTCAATATTAATGCCAATTTTGACTCAAAATTGGTCATCTTTTCAAGTCCATGTGTCTCTTATGTGGCTCTTATGTAGATTCCACATAGGTTCCACTTCATCCAAACCTCTTCCTCTCTCCAAAAACTCTATAAATAGAGGCCTTCTCCTCTCATATTTTCATCTCTCAATTTTGCATTGTTATTATGTTAGCATAGCTCTAGATTTTATGTTCTCATTGCTAGTTTCATATTTAAATCACTTAGATGTTACATGTTAGTTTCCTTTTATTTAAAATGAATCATGTTTCTCATTTCATAGCATAGTTCTTGAATCATAGCTTTTAATCTAATGTCTTGCATATCAATTTGAGCATCAACTTTAGGAAGGATTTAAGACTAGTTTTCCATACTAGTTCTTGCATTTCTCCTTTGATTCCAAGCTTGCATTCCATAGTTGCATTGCCTTGGGGATTCATGTCACTTTGTGTGTTTGAGAGAGAACACCTACATTCAATCTAAAAGAGCAAATCAAAATGTGTAGAATAGGGTGCATTGTTTACTTATTTTTAAGCTCTATCTAATGTTATATTGAGTTCTATGTTGCTTGCTTTCTCCTTCATGATTTTTAATTGATTATATGTGCTAACCCACTAATGTTTTCATGTTTGAGCTTCCTCCCAATAGGTTTAAGGATTCCTCATACTACACCGATTTTAGAGGCATCAACCGCATCACAATCAAGTATCAATTTCCTTTTCCAAGGATGGATGATTTGATAGATTGTTTGAGTGGATCCAGATATTTAACCAAGATAGATTTAAAGAGTGCATATCATCATATTAGAATCAGAGAAGGTGATGAGTGGAAGACCTCGTTCAATAAAAATGAAGGATTGTATGAGTGGTTGGTAATGCCCTTTGGATTGTCTAATGCACCTAGTACTTTCATTAGGTTAATGAATGAAGTTCTAAATAAATTCATAGGTAATATGGTGCAGGAGCACCCTCACAAAACTAAGAGTCTTTGATTCTCTCTTCGATTCTTTGATGATCCTAGTAGTCTTTAGGACACTCTAGAAATAAATGTTATGATTGGACCCTACTTGTAATACCTAGTCCCAAGTTTGGCATTGATAAGCCATTGGTCAACTATTGGTCAACAGGGATCATAAAACCTTAGAATAGGATATTTCCTTAGGATTTAATGTTTTAAATATTTGGATCTATGTTGGATCATTATACTTAGGGGTGGACCGAGTTGGGTCACCTAGGATAGAAAAGTTGCTAAAAAGTTGTAAAAGTTGCTTTACAACTTTGACAACTTTTTGCTTAAAGTTGTAAACATCCCCCCAATGGTCATACGGTTTGAAAATAAGTTAGTAACTGATGGGGGAAGCCTTCATAAGCCCTTCCAGGTGGGTGGAAGGGATGATGATGTAATTTTTCATTTCAAATCAATAAAATACTACCATTTCTCTACAAATTCTGAGAAAAGTTACAGTGTATGGACTGCTACAAACAGGAGAGCATGATATTCTAAAACTAAAATTTTGTGTTATGGATCTACTTTCATTTGCAAGTGATTTCATGCTTTGATCAATTCTAGTTTGGAAGTTATCAAGGTTTTGGTCTGACTACCTGGATTGTAGGCCTAAAACTAGGGTTTCAATTTGTTTTGTGTATTCTAATCGATTCCACCATGGGAATCTAATTCCCCTTGGTGGAATTCAAGTTTTTTCTATGAAATTTAATATTATGTAGGTTAGATGTGGTAACTTTCAAGGGGGTGGATTTTTCGTGATGCCCTAGGTGTACATCCTTATGTGTGCAACTACCAGTGACTTAGTACAATCAACATAACTATTTGTTGGGGATTCACCAAGACCTAAAAATTAGGATTTATAGTCCTTATGAATGCCCTAACATGTTCCCATAATTGGTTTGGGAATTGTTTTGGAGGAAATAGCACTTGTAGTGCAATAGTAGACCTAATTAGGCCTAATAGCCTTGTCTAGATTAGGTGATTTCTCATTCCTCCTTCAACTTCACATCTTGGTGCTTGGATATGATCCCTAAAGCCCCAAAGGGTATCTTAATCTCCAACTTGTTCAATACATTGTATGGAATTATTTTGGTCTAGGATCAAAATCTTTCCTAGGAAGGGCTACAAGCCTAGTTTGGGGTTTGTGGAGAAACTATATTGTATGGGTTTCTTTTAGGTGAAAGAACCATTGGAACTAATTGAATAGGACCTAAATAGACCCCACCTATTATCATAGGTCACGAATGGTCCCATAAGACATTTTGGGGTTATTGTTAGAAGTTTGGGTCAAAGTGCCTGTGAAGCCATCCATGATAGAGGGTGTAATAGGATTGGTATAACCTAGTGATTAGGTTCCCCTTTTGAGTTTAAGGTTGTGATAGCCTTGTTAGTAATAACTGAGAGGGGGGGGTGAATCAGTGGCCTCAAAAATTTATCCTTTTAAACTTCAAGCCACCAATTAATACACCTCAAATTATTAAGTCCCTACAAGATGTATGCCTTTGAAATACTTGAAACAAATGACTGTCTGTTAGTTTACCTTGTCTTTCCTTCTTCTCCTTGATAACCGATAGGCAGTAAAACTTATTTATCGATACTCAGTAAATATGCAGAGTATGCCAGTCAATCCATAAATGCATATGTGAAATGTAAAATAATAAAGTAATAAACCATACACACATAACACAAGGATTTTAATGTGGAAACCCTGTTAAGGGAAAAACCACTAGGACCGGTACCCCAAATTTTCACTCTTCTAAAGTGAGCCTTGTTAGGAGCCAAC
>MU226859.1:2736037-2748349 GCA_018584345.1 Thuja plicata
TTAAAATTTTCTTTTTCACTGGTCATATGGTGAGTGCAGCCACTATCTATAATCTAGATATCATTTTTACTAATCTTAGATATGAGTGCAGTTTCTTCATACCTTTCATCTTCATCTGAATCATCCTATCTCAACATCATCATCCGGTTCAGAGTCAGTATCTTCATCTTTGAAAGCAGCTAGATAGCTAGCCTTTTTGCCTTTGTCCTTGTAATCTTGGGTATCACTTCTTTCTGATCATCAGTAACCTCTGTAATCCTTGTTATCACCTCTGTCAGATTTGTTCTCAAAATATTTGTTGTCACTTCTGTCATGTTTTCGTTTGTTAGGACATCTTGCAACAAAATGTCCAATCCCTTTACAATTAAAACATACAAGTGGTAACTTTCCTTTGTATTTACCTTTGCCTCTTAGCATTCTTCTTTCCATGAGTGCTTCAATTTCATCTAGATCTTCTTCCTCACTTTCGCTTTCACTGTCTCTTCTAGATGAGTGTCTCTGACTAGATTTKCTTATTCTCATAGAAGACTTGAATGCAGACTCTAAACTTGGTAAGACACTATTATCAAAATTATTCATCTCAAATGAAATCAGTCTACCAATCAGGCTATCAAGAGTGACTGTATTATTTTCTACTGCTCCCATTTCTTGAATAGCAGAGACTCTAATAGCATATATAGGCAATAAGGTTCTTAAGATTTTACTTACCACTGTCTCCTCTTCAAGTGTACCTCGAACGCCTCATATAGCATTGACTACTTCTTTTATTTTTGTGTTTTACTGTGTGATGTTTTCACCTTCTTTCATTTTGAGATCATCAAAATTTCCTCTAAGGCTTTCTACCTTGGCTCTCAGAACATTTGCATCACCTCCATGTACAAGTTTCAACTTGTCCCACATTGTCTTTGCATTTTTTCATTCTTTGACATCCTCAAATTCAGCATCAGAGAGTGAGGCTGAAAGCTCTATAACCATGTAGTTATGTTCATGTTTTAATCTCAATTGATCTACTATCAATGGTCCTATAGGAAACACATATGCAGTATCTAAGTATTGAGTAATATCATTGCCAATACCTGATAAGTGAAGCTTTATCCTGCTTTCCATGAAGCAAAGTTGTCCTTGTTCAACTTGGGCACATCTCATTTGTTCATCTTGTGATCTTTACTTAGGTCTTGAAACCTTCCTTCTAAGCACACAAGCTTTGATACCAATTTCTAGTAATAACTAAGATGGGGGGTGAATCATTGGCCTCAAAAATTTATCCTTTTAAACATCAATCCACCAATTAATACACCTTAGATTATTAAGTCCCTACAAGATGTATGCCTTTGAAATACTTGAAACAAATGACTGTCTGTTAGTTTACCTTGTCTATCCTTCTTCTCCTTGATAACCAATAGGCAGTAAAACTTATTTACCGATACTTAGTAAATATGCAGAGTATACCAGTCAATCCATAAATGCATATATGAAATGTAAAATAATAAAGTAATAAACCATACACACATAACACAAGGATTTTAACGTGGAAACCCTATTAAGGGAAAAACCACTAGGATTGGTACCCCAAATTTTCACTCTTCTGAAGTGAGCCCTATTAGGAGCCAACCCTGTTAAAGGTTACAAACACACTGTTAAGTGTGACCTTGTTAGAGGATTTTTATACATAGATTTTCACTAAGTATCTTGCATCTACGCTACCATCCTTGAATCAGTCTCATAACTGTCAATAGGATTTATGCTAATCTTACTACCATCCTTGAATCATCCTCCTTCTTAGACTGTCAATAAGCTTTAGGTAAGACCGATGCTACTATCATGAGTCAACCTTCTGGTAATCTATTAGGATATACCTCAATTACAAAAGACTGTTAAGTCCTGCTATGTTAAGAGACTTAATGCTTCAATGGTTAAACTGAAACACAATGACCTATTTCTAATGCAACTTTGAATTGCAGATATTCAGATCTATTTATGTACAATACCTTTATGATCAATGTATCAATTTTATTCCTTTGTTCTTCATTCTTTCTACTTTATGATTTTGTGCTTCACTGTGTGTCGATGTCTGCAGAATTCTTTAGCTCTTCCTTAGCTTGATTGATCACGACTACATGAAGTTTAACCTTCATCAGTTTCTCTTTAGCATCTTCTCTTATTTCACTCCCCCGTGTATCTGAGTGCTTGTTTAAAATGAATTAAATTTGTCTCTTATATAGACATGATATTCCTTAATTCTTGGTTCTTGATTCTTGGCATGAAAAACAATCCAGCCAAATTGATTTACGGCTTTAACTCCTGATTTATCTCATAGTTATCTTCTTGCTAGTTGTGTAAATCATCTTTAAATCACTTACTTAACTATGGTCAAGTAAAAAAAATAAAACAACCAGTTAAGTCTATCTTTAAGCTTTTCCAGCTAGATATTTTTTCATTTTCTAATCTCTCTATTCTGTCGGTCAATTCTGCAGTTTGTCGCTGGTGAAAACTGTCAGTTCTGTCGGTGTTTCTTTAGTTATCTTTGGGATCTCCGTCCGTCAGGCATCAAAGGATCTTTCTCGTCAGGCATCCTTTTATTCTACTTTGTTAGGCAACATTGTCTTCTACTCATCGGGCATCACTGTGACTTTATCTCTATCTTTACCGATGGTATGCACTCCACCGGTGTAGTTTGTGACTTGGTGAATACCTGACTTTTATGTATTGATGAAAGCATAATCATTGTTCCATTGATTCTCTAAATTCTTTGGCATTATGTATATGACCATATAGATGATATCAAGTTGATATTAATGATAATACAAACCATTAACTTATTTAATGTCTTGCATCATCTTCAACTTAACATTATCAAGAATTCAATCAGTTAAATGTCATCAAGCCTAACCAAGTCCATTTCCCACACTTGTGATAAGTGTGAAACACTTTGGCTTTCAATCAAGGAGTTTTGGGTGGTACATTGTCTCATTTTGGGTCATATTGAGGCTTCCATCTGTCCACTATGCATCAAGTAGTATCAGAGCTATGTCTTCTCCTAAGGATGAGGATATTCCTTCAAGGGTCGCAAACATTGAGTTAGCAAAGATGGTAAGAGAGCAAAGGGAAACAAATTCAGCCTTGACAAGGAGCTTACAAGAGTTGGAAAGCAAGGTAGAGAGGAGAAAATTAGTTGCTTCTGGTGATGAAGAAGGGAGTGATTCAGAGAGTGATAACCTTGATCAGGATTTGAACATTCTTGCAGACTAGAGACCCCTCATTGATGCCTTAAATTCCATGGGGAGAAGAACCATGGAGGAAAAGTTGGATTTTCCAACTTTCAATGGGAAGATGAATGCAGACTTGGCCTTGGATTGGATAGAGGCCCTAAAAAGTTTTTTTGAGTGTGAGGACACCCCTAAGAAGTAGAGGGTGAAAATAGCAAGATCCAAGTTGAAGGGAGCAGCCCTAACTTGGTGGAACTTCATCCAAACAAAGAGGGTGAAGAATGGGAAGAGCATGATCTCTTCATTGAATAGAATGAATGCATTGGTCAAGGAGACCTATGTGCCTGAAGACTATGGGGTACAACTCTATAGGAAGAAGGAAAGCCTAAAGAAAAAGCACATGGATGTGGCCTCATATACTGAGGAGTTCCTAAAGTTATGCATGAAGACAAATGTGGCAGAAGAGGAAGAAGAAAAATTGGAAAGGTATATGAATGGGCTTAAAATATCCATTCAAGAGGAACTTAGCCTACACTACCCTACCAAAGTGAACAAGTGCTATCAAATGGCACTCAAAGTAGAAGAAAAGTGGAAAAGAAAACAAGAATTTGGAAAAGGGAAAAGTAATGACAATGGGAAGAACCTTAGAGGGAGAGAAACCTCTTGGAATAGAGGATAGTACAATGGTAATAGCAGCAGAACCCCTGACCAAGGAGACAAAGAGAACAGTGATGAAAACTCAAGAGGTAACTATAGAGGGAGAAGACCATTCAATAGGGGAAGGAAAAATACTTGAAGAGGAAATGGACCATTTAGGTGCTACTATTGCAATCAATTGGGACATCATGCAGGCAAGTACCTTGAGAAGAGGAAAAATAACAATCAAGGGGAAAGGAGAGCACAACTCATTGAAGAGGAAAAGCAAGAGGACAATGTAAGGGACTTAGAAGTAGAGGAAGGATAGTGTTTGATGATGAGACAAGTCTTCCTTCAACTTCCACAAAACCAAGAACCTCCTCAAAGAAATAACCTCTTTAGAAAAAAGATCAAGTGCAATGGGAAGGTATGTAACTTACTTATTGATTCTGGATCAACTAAGAATTTAGTGTCTTGTGAAATGGTTCAAAAGATAAATCTTCCTAAGAAGCCTCATCCTTTTCCCTATCATTTCTCTTGGTTAACAAAGGGCCAACAAACTTTAGTAAAAGAACAAGTATGGGTAGAATTTTCAATTACAGACTTTAAAGCTAGAGTTCTTTGTGATGTTGTTGAAATGGATTCTTCACACATCCTTCTAGGTAGGCCTTGGTAGTTTGATGTATATTCCATACACCATTGTAGGAAGAACACCTACTCCATCACCAAGAATGGAAAAACCTTCACTATGAAGCCCCTGCCTGATAACAAATCTGAGAAAGAACCCATTGTCATCATCATGGGTAAGAAATAAATGTTGAAAGCACTAAAAGAACCTGAAACTAAAGCTTTTGTCCTAATCTCCAAGCCTAAGGATAATATAAGGTCTGACCAAAATGATCCTATATGAAATGCAGCTAAGGAATTGCTTGGAAAATATAGAGATGTCACTGCTAGTGACCTACCCACAAGCCTCCCTCCCTTAAGAGATATCACTCACCAAATTGACTTGATACCTGGTTCATCCCTTCCTAACAAGGCCCCATACAAGATGACACCATTGCAGCATGCAGAGATTTCAAAACAAGTAAGTGAACTATTGGAAAAGGGACTCATTCAAAAAAGTCTTGGTCCATGTGTTGTTCCATCAGTTTTGGCCCCTAAAAAGGATGGAAAGTGGAGGTTGTGTACTGACAGTAGAGCCCTAAACAAGATCACTATAAGATATGGATTCCCCATGCCCAGAATTGAGGATCTATTGGATCAACTAGGATGTGTTTGCTACTTTACCAAGATAGACTTGAAGTTTGGATACCATCAGATCAGGATCAAACCAGGAGATGAATGGAAGACAGCATTCAAAACTACTAAAGGTTTGTTTGAATGGTTAGTAATGCCCTTTGGGCTAAGAAATGCCCCTAGTACTTTCATGAGGCTTATGAATGAGATATTCATTGATTTCATTGGAAAAATTTTTGTTATTTACCTTGATGACATACTAATATTCATTCATATCAAGGAGGAGAATCTTGATCATTTGGAATAGGTACTAAGGAGACTTCATCAGCACAAGTTGGTGATCAACTTGGAAAAGTACATGTTTATGAAGAAGGAACTTGTGTTCCTAGGATTTTTGATCTCACAAGGTACCCTCAAGATGGACTTGGAGAAGGTTTAAGAAATCATCAATTGGCCCCCACCAAAGAACCAAGGTGATGTAAGAAGCTTCCATGGACTTTCCACCTTCTATAGGAATTTTATCAAAAATTTTAGTCATGTGTGTTCACCAATACTTGACACCATTAAAGGAGGTAGAAAGAATAAGTTTTCTTGGACAAAGGAAGAAAATGATGCATTTCAATACTTGAAAAAAATATTTTATCAATACCCTATCTTGGTTCTACCTGATTTCAACAAGGTCTTCACTGTGGAGACAGATGCAAGTAATTTGGTCATAGGTGCAGTCCTAAGCCAGTTGCCTTCTTCTCCTAGAAATTAAATGAGGCCAAAAGCAAGTACTCAACCTATGAATTGGAAATCTATGCCATGGTCCAAGCCCTCAATAAATGGAGGTACTATCTAATCCCTAAGGAATTTGTGGTATATACTGACAACCATGCATTAATTTTTCTCAATTCATAGGAAAAGCTCTCTGTCAGACATCTTAAATGGGTGGAGTAGTTGCAGGCCTACACCTTAAACATCAAGCACAAGAAGGGTGTAGGAAACAATTTTGATGATTCCCTTAGCCAAAGAGTGGGTTTGGTTGAAGAGATACAAGTTCAAAGTGTGGTAATTGATTCCCTCAAACACCTATACCCTGATGATCCTGATTTTGCAAAGATTTTTCAAGTTTGCACAAAGATGGTTGGAAGATACCATACTGATTTTTCTAAATACCTGATTCATAATGGATTCCTATTCAAAGGAGCTCAACTATGCATTCTAAAATTCTCAATGAGGACAAATATAATAAGGGAGAAACATTTTGGTGGCCTAGGAGGACACTTTGGCATCGACAAGACAGCAGACATTGTGAAAAGAAGTTATTTTTGGCCAAAGATGAACAATGATGTTAAAAAGTTCATAGAGACTTGCACCATCTTCCAGCAAGCTAAAGGTGTGTCAAAAAATCAAGGGTTATATCAACCTTTACCAATTCCCTCTATACCATTGGAATCAATCTCAATGGATTTTTTAATGGGGTTGCCTAGAACAAAACAAGGTTTTGATAGTGTTTTTGTGATAGTGGATAGATTTAGTAAAATGGTCAATTTTGTACCATGTAAAAGAAAAAATGATGCTTCTCATATTGCACATATTTTATTTAAAGAGGTATTTAGGATCCATGTTTTACCTCAAACAATTGTATCTAATAGGGATGTGAAGTTTCAAGGCCACTTTTGGAGGACACTTTTCAAGAAACTTGGAACAAATCTAACCTGCAGCTCTGCCTATCACCCACAAATGGATGGGAAGACTAAGGTGGTAAATACATCCTTAGGAAATCTCCTAAGATGCCTAACCAAACATTATTCTCAGAGTTGGAACCTACTCTTGCCCCAAGAAAATTTTGCATTCAATGACTCCATGAACAGGTCAACATGCAAGACCCCCTTCCAAGCAGTGTATGGCCTTCATCCAAAAGGACCATTGGACCTAGTAGAACTACCATCTGATTTAAAAATCAATGCTCAAGGACAAGAAATAGAAGAGCTTATTACAAAGGTGCAGCATGAGATAAAAGAAACACTACAAAGATCCACTTTGAAATACAAGGAACATGTAGACAAAAGAATGGAAATCCACTTCAAAGTTGGAGACAAGGTATGGGCATTCTTGAGGAAAGAGAGACTACCTAAGGGTAGATATCCTAAAATTCACATGAAAAAAGTAGGACCATGCAATATCCTCAACAAAATGGGTGAGAATTCATATGAGATCTCTCTTCCCCCGACCTTGCAAATCTCTCCAATTTTCAATGTTGCAGATCTCACTCCCTACAAAGGTATGATAGGTCCAACAAATGAACAAGGTGAGCAGGAAGATATGAATGATGAAGACTATGTCACCAACCTCCCTCAAAGAAAACCAGTTGAGTTGGAGGAAATTTTGGACACCAAGTTGTTGAAGCAGACCAAAACCAAGAAATACATGCAGCACCTAGTCAAGTGGAAAGGCCTCCCCAACATAGATGCAACTTGGATGATAGAAGACCAGATCAAGCAGCATGGAACTTTGGTGGAATAGTTACCCTCAAGTAGGAACTTGAGCGCTAAACTTCAAGGGGAGTATGGTGTAGGAGCACCCTCAAAAAACTAAGATTCATTGATGCTCTCTTGGATCTTTTAATGATCCTAGTAGTCTTTAGGACACTCTATAAATAAAGGTTATGATTGGACACTACTTGTAAGACCTAGTCCCAAGTTTGGTATTCATAAGCCATTGGTCAACTATTGGTCAATAGGGCTCCTAAAACCTTAGAATAGGATATTTCATTAGGATTTAATGTTTTAAATGTTTGGATCCATTTTGGATCATTAGACTTAGGGGTGGACCGAGTTGGGTCACCTAGGATAGAAAAGTTGCTAAAAAGTTGTAAAAGTTGCTTTGCAACTTTGACAACTTTTTGCTAAAAGTTGTAAGAATCCCCCCAATGGTCATATGGTTTGAAAATCAGTTATTAACTAATGGGGGAAGCCTTCATAAGCCCTACTAGGTAGGTGGAAGTGATGATGATATAATTTTGCATTTCAAATCAATAAAATACTACCATTTCTTTGCAAATTCTAAGAACAGTTACATTGTACAGACTGGTACAGATAGGAGAGCATGATATTCTAAAACCAAAATTTTTTGTTGTTGATCTACTTTCATTTTCAATTTATTTCATGCTTTGATCGATTCTAGTTTGGAAGTTATCAAGGTTTTGGTCTGACTACCTGGATTGTAGGCCTAAAACCAGGGTTTCAATTTGTTTTGTGTATTCTAATTGATTCCACCATGGGAATCTAATTCCCCTTGGTGGAATTAAATTTTTTTCTATGCACTTTAAGATTATGCAGTTTAGATGTGGTAACTTGCAGTGGGATGGATTTGTCATGTTTCCCTAGGTGTACATCCTTATGTGTGCACCTACCAGCAACTGAGTACAGTCAGCATAACTATTTGTTGGGGATTCACCAAGACCTCAAAATCAGGATTTAGAGTCCTTATGAATTCCCTCACATGTTCCCATAATTTTTTTGGGCATTGGTTTGGAGGAAATAGCACTTGTAGTGCAATAGTAGACCCAATTAGGCATAATAGCCTTGTCTAGATTAGGTGATTTCTCATTCCTCCTTTAGCTTCACATCTTGGTGCTTGGATATGATCCCTAAAGCCCTAAAGGGTATCTAAATATCTAACTTTTTCAATACATTGTATGTAAGTATTTTGGTCTACAATCAAAATCTCTCCTAGGAAGGGCTACAAGCCTAGTTTGGGGTTTGTGAAGCAACTATGTTGTATGGGTTTCTTTTAGGTGAAAGAACCATTGGAACTAATTCAATAGGACCTAAATAGACCCTACCTATGAGAATAGGTTGTCAACGGTCCCTTAAGCCATTTTGGGGTTATTGTTAGAAGTTTGGGTCAAAGTGCTTGTAAAGCCATCCATGATAGAGGGTGTAATAGGACTGGTATAACCTAGTGATTAGGTTCCTCTTTTGAGTTTCAGGTTGTGATAGCCTAACCAAGTCCATTTACCACACTTGTGATAAGTTTGAAACACTTTGGCTTTCAATCAAGGAGTTTTCGGTGGTACATTGTCCCATTTTGGGTCACATTGAGGCTTCTAGCAGTCCACTTTGCATCAGTTTGTCATTGTATTTATATGATATCTGTTAGAATGAATTTAGAATAACTGAGAGGTGGGTGAATCAGTTATCCTCAGGTCTAGATGTACCAAAAATAACTTTATACCACTTTGAACAACTCAGATCTACTCACCAGCAATAGCATAAATCAACAACATACATATGTAGTTTTACTATTCAAATGTAATCAGCTTGTAGAAACTTAATAGTAAAACACAACATAAACATTCACAGAGGTTGACACGATTATTTAACATGGAAATCCAATTTGGGAAAAACCACCAATAACATGCTATCAATTTTTCACTCTTCTAAAGTGAGCTCTGTTAGGAGCCAACCCTGATAAAGGTTACAAAACACATTGCTAAATGTGACCTAGTTAAAGGATTTAATCACCTTGTCAGGAGTGGCCTTGTTAGAGGACTTAGAACATTCCACCTAAATGTCACCTTGCTCAAAGGATTTATACAATGACTGTTAGGTCAACCTGGTTAAAGGATGTTGACTGATACAATGGTTAGAAAGTAATCACCAGGTGTGATCTGATACATACAACTTACTTTGCAAATCAAGATCCAATTCAGCTCTAATGCTAATTCATTAAGTGGCCTCCATTCTCTTTCAATCTTTCGATCTTCTTGGAAATCCTTCAAGCAATCACTCTCGCAGCTCTCTGCTTCTCTATTCAACCTTCTTTGCTAGATCAAGCCAATCAGTCAATTAACTATGCAATCCTCTTGCATACACTTCTTACACACATTTCATGAATAACCCCTTGAGGTTATCTTATACCTCTTCATCTAGGTTAGACAAATATTTTTCCACTTAATCAAGATCGTAGATCTTAAGTTAGGTCAGATCCAACGGATCTTTCCATCTTTACATTTACTTTACTTCTCCAAAGTAATCAATAATTAAATCTTGGATCCATGCATTAATTGGGGTTACCTTTGCATTTAAATAGTGTGGACCAATCATTCTTATCCTTACTTAACTTTACATATCCTATTAAAATAACTATGTCAGCCAGAGATCTCAAATATCAACAATTACCAAAATACTATTGCTCGGCCAACACTGTGTTCTTCCACTCAATCATCACTGGTTTCCTCAGCAATTTACTAGTGCTCGGTCATCACAGACTTTTCTCGGCATAAACTGATCTAAGAAAACTATCATCAAAAGATGAAAAACACATTACTTTTCCAATGTACCAACTGATCAAATGCCCTTGTGATTTCCCATAACTCAACCATTTCACTTGGTCTTCTTGTTATCCTTGCCTTTATCAATCAATAGATATGGTACTCAAACAAATAGCAATAGTCTCATTAATTAAGGTTTGACATCAATCACAAACAACAATTGTTTCCATTGTAGCTTTGCAACAATATCTTGATTTTTAGTAATAGCAAAGAGGAGCACTTGATGCATGTTAGACAAGTATTACAAAGGTTAAGAGAAGAGAAGTTACTAATCAACATCAAAAAGTGTACTTTCATGAAAGAAGAGTTAGTACACTTGGGATTTGTAATATTTGTTGAAGGGTTGAAGATGGATCTTGAGAAACTGAAATCCATTGTTGAGTGTCCTACATAGAAGAATATTGGAGAGGTAATATCATTCCATGGGTTGGCTATTTTTCACTAAAAGTTCATCAGAAAATTCAATTCAATCTGTGGACTGATTATTGAAACTATGAGAGGAGATAGGAAGGAATTTAAGTAGATACATGGAGAAAAAATAATTGTTGAATTGTTGAAGTAAAAGGTGCTAAACAACAGGTGTTATCTTTACCTGATTTTACTAAGGTATTTCAAGTAGATTTTGATGCTAATGGAAATTTAATTGGAGCTCTCTTGAGCCAAGAAGGGAGGTTTGTTGCTATAGACACCTAAAATTGACCAGGTGTCTCTTAATCATCAAAATCTGCAAATCTTAGCCAATTGCCCTAAATCTCATCAAAATGCATCAAAATGGATCAAAATCATTCAAATGGACATTTATCAAGGAAATCAAACAAAATCAATTAAAATCAAAGGATTAAATAATAATGAAATCAAATAATCAAATTTAAGCCTAAAAGGGATCAATAAAATAATATAATTGATTTTAATCAATTAATTGTATAGTTTTAAAATCAAAAATCAAATCCAACCCATTCACCCTTACATGGCTAAATTAATTAAATGATTGAATTAAATAATCCTAATTTCTTTCAACTCAAATTGATCAACCAATGAGAATTGAGGATCTTGTCTTCTTGTCCCACCCTTTGAGGACAACCATTTAAATGGTCCCCCCATTTGAAACCATTTGAAGGATCAAACTCAACCAAGCATTAACCCATGGTCAGTTCACTCTACCCCCTACCCTTGGGAAATTTCTATAAATACAAGCCATTTTCTATGAATTTGATGTCCTAGAAATTCAAGATCAAAGCATCCTTATTATAGGCAATTTGAGAGCATTTGATAGGAATTGAGCATTTACATAGCATTTTGATTATTTGTAGAAGTAAATTGTTGATTTTAGGAGCATATCATGAGGACTTGAATTAGCATCACACATCATTTGAGAGAATTGAGCTAGATTTGAGCATGTTTATTATCAATTTCTCATTATAGGATTGTCCTTGAGAGAGATTAAGGCTGAGAGCTCTCTTAACAAAACTTAGATAGGGAACCATGAGATGTCATGGATTTAATTCCAATTCTTAGATTAAATTGATTTTTCTTTCCATAGAATTGTTGTTATTGATCCTAATTTCATGAAGGTGTAATTTATACATAAAGACACTATCTTCACATGGGATGAGGAGTGTGATAAAGCCTTTACATTGTTGAAAACATATTTGATGAATCCACCTATCTTGATTCCATCTATTCAAGGAAAACCTTTATTACTTTATATTTCAGCAACAAAATAATCTTTAGGAGTCTTATTGGCACAAGAAGATGATGAAGGAAAAGAAAGAGCTATTTATTACTTGAGTAGAACATTGATCAAATATGAATTAAACTATAGCTTCATGGAAAGGGCTTGCCTAGCAGTGGTATTTTCCTCTCAAAAGTTAAGACATTATATGTTAATGCATAAGGTGAATCTCATAG
>MU226859.1:2748737-2766838 GCA_018584345.1 Thuja plicata
ATAGGTATCAAGATGGCCTTGGAATGGAATGTCACAGAATTACAAGTCTATGGGGACTCTCAATTAGTCATCAATCAAGTTAATGATGAATATAATACCAAGGATGAAAAATTGATGCCTTACAAAACATTGGTGGATGATTGGAAAAATTACTTTTCTTTAATTACTTTTGAACAAATTCCAAGAGACAAGAATAGAGCAGCGAATGCAATGGCTACTTTGGCATCTTTGCTTCAAATGCCCGATCAAATTGAAAGGTATGAGTTCTTGGTGGAAGAATTGGTTAAACCAGCATTTGACCTACCTGATACCCAAATTATTTCCCTTTTAAATGCACATGAATCACCATGGTATGGACCCATTTATGCCTACCTAAAAGACCAAATCTTACCCATAGACCAAACACGTGCTCAAAAGTGCAATTTCATAAGACAAGTGGCTCATTATACCATCCTTTTTGACACATTGTATTGTAAGGGTCTTGACGGAACACTCCTTATATGTTTAGAGGAAGATGAATTGAAATTATCTTTAAAATATCTCCACAAGGGGATTCGTGGGTCACATTCAAGTGGTTTAAACCTAGCTAAGAAAATCCTACGCATGGGGTACTTTTGGAAAACCTTAGAAATAGATGCTTGTCAATTTGTCAAGTTTTGTGCAAAATGTCAATACCATGGAGATATGATGCATGCACCGGCACAAGAGTTACACCCATTTGTCACACCATGGTCATTCTACCAATGGGGTTTTGATTTTATTGGCATAATTTACCCACATTCTTCAAACGAACACAAGTACATCCTCACGACAATGGAGTATTTAACTAAATGGGTTGAGGCTGTTCCTTTAACAACTGTAATGGGGAAACAAATTTCCATGTTCATCCTTAATCATATCATTTTTCAAATATGGCATTCCTCACACCATCATCACGAATAATGGAAAATAGTTTAAGAACAAAGATGTTGATGAACATTGTGACACATTCTATATTACACATCACTCTTCATCCATTTACTATCCCCAAGGTAATGGACAAGCAGAAGCTACCAATAAGAATATCCTCAAAATCCTTAAAAGCTCAGTTGGCAAGTTAGGAAGAGACTGGAGTCTTCAAATCAATCTAGCATTATGGGCCTATAGAACTAGTTCTCGCACCCCGACAGAAGCTACACCTTTTTCATTGGTTTATGGGGTCAAAGTTGTTCTACCTTTAGAAGTTGAAATACCATCCCTAAGAGTGTCATTGCATGGATTAATCATGGATGAGGATTATAGAGTTTCCCAAATTCAACAATTGGAGATGTTGGAGGAACACCAAACTCAAGCCTATGACCATTTGAAAGTGTATCAGAATCAAATTTCAAGGAACTATAACAAGCACATTAAACCAAGAACTTTTCAAGTGGGAGATTTAGTGTTGAGAGAGAATACAAAAAATCAGGTAGATAGAGAAAAGAAAGGAAAGTGAGAAGCAAATTGGCTTGGTCCTTTTGTCATTGTTTCTTCTTTTGGAATGGGGACCTACAAATTGGCCGATTTTGATGGTGATGAATTGCAAGAACCTAACAATAGCATTCATCTTAAGAGGTTTCACACCTAATTAGACCAAAGTGTATCAGAGAAAATAGTATCAGTTGAGAGTATTAGATGAGTCATCATCACCTTTGTACATGGAAAAAGTCAAAAATACAAAAAAAAAATGAGAAAACATCAAAATACAAAAAAATCAGAAAGTTCAAAAGCCAAAAACAATTGGAAAAGCAGAAAATCAAAAAAAGGAGAAAATTGAGCATGAAGAAATCAAAAACATTTTGAAAATAAAAAAATGTTGTCCTGGTGAGAACCTAGCAAATAGGCGCCTTGATGATAAATTTAAAAAAGAAAAAAATCAAAAAAAACAATTTTGAAAAATAGAAAAAAGTGCCTTGGTGAAAACGTAGCAATAATTTATGTTGAAGGTACTCCTCCCAGAGGCCACCACCATGGGCGTAGATCCTCAGCGTGCCGCTCACATAGCCTATGGTCTTAGGCACCCTACCACCACTCTTTGAGAGGTGGTGACAATGGTTGGCAGTGTCATTCGGCTTCTCCACCTCACCATACTTCTGGGTAGTCTCCAGCTCTGGCTCAGTCTGCCCCTCCTGATGCTTCTGGTTCTCGTCGTGGCTCTTATTGGCATCCTGCCACTTCTTCCAAGCTTCCCCGCCTCACTCTAGCCATTTCTCCACCCAGGGCAGAAGAGAAAGATAAGAAAGAAGCTGAAGATGATGGATGGTCACTTCCTGACCCTCCTGTTAACCCCAATGATGTTTGGGGTTCTGATTATAAAGATCCTCCTCCTTATGCCACTGCTCTTGCTTCTTAAAGGCTTTATGCCTATTTTTTTTATGAATAGTTGTTTACCATTTTCAGCTTTGCTATGTGAACTCTATGGGGTGATTTCTATATCCCCTGGCCCCTTTTTTGTGACTATGTAACTTTGATATTTTATTAATAGAAAAGGCACTATTCATCAAAAAAAACCTAGCAATAAGCACCTTGGTAGCAAAAAAAACAAAAAAAGGAGAAAAAGAGAAATAATCCCAAAAGATGAAAACCTGGAAATAGGCACCTTTTGTCCATTAGGTCTTTCCTAGTTGCATGTGTACATATTGTGTTTCATCATCTTATTTGTCTATATCATCATTACATCTGTCATTTGTGCATATCCCTAATCAAGTCTTAGAGCTGCATTTTGTCACATTCTAGGTTTAGTTGCCCAAAGTTTCACATTGATCATATTTCTCACTTGGGGGCACACATGATGGATTTTTGGTACCAAACAGATTTAATAGTGCAACATATTGGTCACACATCAAAAGAAGATTTTCAAATTCAGAGGAGAGATATTTTGAGAACCTTTGATGGATATCATTGTTCAACCCTAAATAGTTTGATCCGATAACATGATCCTTGAGCTTCATTGTGTTATTTTATCAGGATTAAAAATTGACAAACCCTAAATGATCAGAATGTTTGGAGTTCTTATTTGAAAATCTTGACACATTTCACAAACACTTGGAAATTTTGATGATTTTTTTATTGACCTTTTTCGAGTCATGTTCTTTTTAGCTAATCAATGATGTTTCGACTAGATTGGTGATGATGAAGACATGATGTTTTCTTAACTTCTGTGTGACTATTTTGAGGAAGATTCTTTAACTTGTGTGAATTATTCTAAGGAAATGGTCATCAAAGAACCATCAAGGACATTCATATAGGAAGGAGGGTTAACCTTTGTTTTTTTACACAAAAGGATAACTTGGCTATTTAGATTTTCAATATCTTAATACCAACATCCATTTGCAACATTGAATCTGATTAAATCGGTATTCATATTCTCATAGTTGGTCATTCAACTAGTGAGGGTTGTATTTGGTTCACAGAATGTTACCAAATGAGAGAAATTCATATTCATATTCTTATGGTGGCAGTGACACTAGTAAGGATTGTATCGACTCCTAGTTCCACAATGCTCAATGATGAAAATATATATCTCTCTTTGAATTTCTTTCACAAACCTCGAGGACAATTAGTTGCATTACATCTTCATGTTAGATTAATTGCATTTCAAGTTAGATTAAAATGGCATGTATTTCTAGCATTTTTCCAAGTTCAAGGGGGGAAATTAATGTTGATGATACTTCATCAATTTAATGGTTTCAAATCATCAATATGAGATTGTATTTTGCATTCATAAGCATTAATCATTAATCACCATTCATATCAAGAGAAAAAGCAAAAAAAAACATTAATCATTAGTCATTTATCGAAATCATCTAGAATTGCATCATACATACAGTTGCATACATCCAAAAACCAAAACGATAGTTGCATTCATTTATCGTTGTACTAAGTATTGCATCCATATCATTGCATTGCATAAACCATACACCCAATTAAATCAGAAAAGCATATAGAAATAAATTGCATTAACATCATTTGCATCCATCTATCTATGTCATAACCTAAGGCATTACATCCATACCATAAATAAAAGTAAATGCATCATAGACTCATATAGCTTTGCATAAAAAGATAATCTCAAAGCTTCATCATCAAAGGGGAATCAAAGATCATCATAGATAAATTTTTATCATCAATAACACAAATCTATATATCCAAGATACATCAACAAATGATCCATACAATCAAATGATACGTCAATATGATATCCAGATATCACAGATCTCTCGCTATCTCATGACCCAGCAGGGGCACCTAATCCATCTTCCACAATACCTATACTTGAACCCCCTGTGCCATCAGGACCCCTGTCACCTGATCTATCCTATGTAGAAGGTGGTGCCTGAATAGTACTAGCACTGGTAGGTAACTGAGCTAAAGTAGCCAAGAACTATTGCAACATAGTCGTAACCTGGTCTAACTGACCTATCACTGCAGTCATCCCTGCCTATAATCCTCTAACATTCTAAACTATTTTGTCCACAATGGGAGGAACTGGAGGTTCCTATGGTGCTTGAGGGGCCTGAGGTTCCTGTGGCAGTAAAGGAACCTGTGGTATCACCGGTGCTGAGCTACTCTGTGGATCTACTATTGGATCAACCTATCTCAAAGGTGATAGAGGTCTCTGTGGACTCTGTCTCTGTAGATCGTGTGCCTATAATGGAACCTGTCTAGCCACTCAGACTCATCTATGTCTCTGACTAGCCCACTCTGCACCAACTCTGACATGAACCTATCTCTAAGGTACCTATTCCTACACTAGCCTCTATCTAGGCTTCATAAATCCACCACCCCGTCCCCTAGCATGACCACCCTACATCTGAGGTCCTACAGCTCTAGGTCTCCTAGCAACAGGTGCTCTCTGAACTCTCTATCTCTAAGGTCTCCTACCATCTCCATCTCCATCATCATCATCATTTTCTTCATCAGAAAGATCATCAACATCAAGAATAGGCTCTGCCAGATCTGTGAATCTAATAAAGCGATATTGTAAGAACCACTCTCGATACTTGGCAAACATCCCTGCATCAGCTACATGAGTCATCATATCCCACCTAACATAGCTGAGCTGATCAACCTATGAATAGGAAAACTGATAGTCAACCTAAGCTCCTCACATGGATCTCTCTACTTGTACCCTCACATAAAGTGCCATACCCTGGGGCATGTCTTGTACCTGGTCATACTAACAGAGCACTCTCCCAAAGAAAAATCTCTCGATACATAGTGGTGATCGACCAATCATCCACCAAGGGGAAAACATATATGGCAACTCATCATCTTCCTCTCGCCACCTATCACATCTGAGATATGGTCTACATATGACCTGATCAATGTCATCAATAGTCCAACGCTAAAACTCAACCTTGCCCAGACAATGCTAGACAACCATGCCATCATACAAAAATGCATATGGATACCCTCAGGCTTGCACTTGTGCTGAGATTGGTCTAGTGATAGGGATATTCTCCCAAGTCCACGGCTATAACAAAACTACACCTACTGAGAGAGATGCACTGCATTTGTATACAATCTCATGTAAATCATGATATAGCTGGGCCAATACGCAAGAACCCTAGTCAAATCTCTGAGGATGTGCAATCAAATCCTCTAGTATACGGCCCCATCTGATCGTGAAGCCATGACCTCTCCTATCTAGAAGTAGTAATCCTTTGATAAATTCTCCTAACAATGCTAGCAAAGTAGGAAATAAAGAAAACTGTGCCCAAGTAATGCAATCATCAGCAATGTTGTTGTCTCCAAACACTCGTCTACATACGTTGCTATCATAAACTGAGTCATAATATACCCACTCTTCATGAGTCAGGATCCTCAGTAATCTATATACATCCTTGGGCGTGATAGTCATCTCACTGAGGGGTAGATGGAACATGTTATGGTCAAAGTGCCATTGCTCTGCCATAGCTGTCAAAAGACCTCGGTTCAGCTGAAACTGAGGGAGATCGAGAAGGAAACTGAGACCACATGTCTCAATCCTTCATCGCTCAGGAAGCGTAAGCTCATCAACCAGATCAAAAATCTAGGACACAACACCCCATACTCGCAACTTATAGTAAGGTTCCTACATTTTGAAACAAGGTGAATCATATTAGTCTTTCTATTGTGGATCATTCTAAGTCAATCAAACACATTAAATCTATCCTTGCTCTATTTTGAGCGCATCAACCTATTGTTCCTAACCTCTAGATCTTGAGAGGGATCAATTTGGCATCATTTTAATCAATCTGATTGGCATATCACACATTCATCGATATGATTTTTCTAATATCCTAAACACCAAGTGACATTATGGACGTATATTTTCTAGATTGGAATTCAATTGAGTTATCTAGACAATCGATCAAAGGCAATTCATCTAATCTATCTCATTTTTTCAATCTTTATGGTAGGCGACACTTGAATAAGTGTACGCAGCTTTTTAAGCCTCACAGCATAAATATCTTACATTTAGCACTTTAATCATTGGATGTGGCACTTTTCTTAACAGGCATCCTTTTAAAGTCCTACGCGGCTTTTTAAGTTTCCTAGGTGGCCTTGAAATTATATGGTTTCCTAGGCGGCGTTTAACTAATTAGGTGGAAAATTTTGACCTAATTCCTAGGCAGCTGTGGATTGCTCCAACGTGGCTCTTAAATGTGCGGAGGTGGCTTTTCCCTACCCTAGGTGGCTTTTTAACTGTCCTACGTGGCATTTAACAAATTTCTATCTAGAAAGCATTAAAAACATGCAATAAATGCTATTTAATGAGAAATAAATGCAATAGGAAGGTTTCAACCACTCATCGGAGACCCGTACTCAGGAGTTCTTTGATATCAACATGCTCACTCGAACCGATGCTCTCGAATAGGGACCAACATCATTGTCAAATGTCATAGGATCAGAGCAAAATTTTAACAGTAAAAAGTGAAAATGAATAGTAAATTTGGGTTTTTCAACCTATTTAAGATATTTTACCCTAATTTTGTGAGATTTTTGACCCAGTTAGACCAAATCTACATATTCAGCACACTGGAGCATTTTTTGGCATCTTTTCAACATCATTGTTTATCAGAAATGCAATCATCTTGGATCTATTCTTTCATTAATGTACATCAAATTTTTCACATCTAAGATCAAAATGCTTTCATTTCTGAGGGGGCATCATCATATCATCAAATTGGGATTCTACATCATATCTTGTATCAAATCTGGGGCATTAAAAATTCAAACTTTATCAGTGGGGCATTCTGTATCAATTTTCACATCGAGTTCTGCATCAAGGTTTCACATCGAGTTCATATCAAGGTTTCACATCAGGTTTTGCATCAAATCATCATTAGGTTTTGCATCAATTAATCAATCAATCAATCAACATCAAATCAATGATCAGGATATCAAGTTTTCTTTGAATCAATGCACTTTGCACATCAATTCAAAGAGGGGCATTTGTAGACACCTAAAATTAACCAGGTGTCTCTTAATCATCAAAATTTGGAAATCTCAGCCAATTGCCCTAAATCTCATCAAAATGGATCAAAATCATTCAAATAGACATTTATCAAGGAAATCAGACAAAATCAATTATAATCAAAGGATTAATGAAATCAAATAATCAAATTTAAGCCTAAAAGGGATCAATAAAATTATATAATTGATTTTAATCAATTAATTGTATAGTTTTAAAATCAAATCCAACCCATTCACCCTTACATGGCTAAATTAATTAAATGATTGAATTAAATAATCCTAATTTCTTTCAACTCAAATTGATCAACCAATGAGAGTTGAGGATCTTGTCTTCTTGTCCCACCCTTTAAGGACAACCATTTAAATGGTCCCCCCATTTGAAACTATTTGAAGGATCAAACTCAACCAAGCATTAACCCATGGTCAATTCACTCTACCCCCTACCCTTGGGAAATTGTTATAAATACAAGCCATTTTCTATGCATTTGATATCCTAGAAATTCAAGAGAAAATCATCCTTATTATAGGAAATTTGAGAGCATTTGATAGGAATTGAGCATTTGCATAGCATTTTGATCATTTGTAGAAGTTAATTGTTGATTTTAGGAGCATATCATGAGCACTTGAATTAGAATCACACATCATTTGATAGAATTGAGCTAGATTTGAGCATGTTTATTATCAATTTCTCATTCTAGGATTGTCCTTGAGAGAGATTAAGGTTGAGAGCTCTATTAACAAAGCTTAGATAGGGAACCATGAGATGTCATAGATTTAATTGCAATTCTTAGATTAAATTGATTTTTCTTTCCATACAATTGTTGTTATTGATCCTAATTTCAGGAAGGTGTAATTTCTCACACACAGTTGCATACTTCAATGAGAAGTTGAATCATGTTAAAAGAAGGTACAGTGTATGATCATTAATTTTATGCCATAATCTAAGCATTGAAGAAATGGAGACATTAGTTGTTACCCAGGTATTTTGTATTGTATACTAACCATCAAGCATTGAAGTACTTGATCAACCAAGGTAATTTGAATCAGAGACATATGATATGGGTTGATTTCATATAGAGATATAAATTTGTTTTGAAACATAAGGGTGGTGTGACAAATAGAGTTTTTGATGCCTTGAGTAGGAGAAGATCTTTTTTACTGAAATGAAGATAGCAGTATTGGGATTTGTTGAGTTAAAAACATTGTGTGAGGATGATCTAGACTTAACCAAACCTTGGAAAGCTTGCAGAGAACCTATTGTTGTAGACAGGAGTAAGTGGTTAAATTATTTTATTCAGGATGCAATTTTATTCAAAGGTAGTTAGTTGTGTATACCCATAAGTTCTATATGAGATAATCTCATTAAGGAAAAACATAGTGGAGGATTGGAAGGACATTTTAGCATTGATAAGATAGTAGATTTGGTGAGTGAGCACTAATTTTGGCAATGTTTGTTCAGGGTTGTAAAGTGTGTCAATTTTCCAAGGGAAGTAGTCTGAATGTGGGGTTATATACAACTTTGACAGTATTGTTCAGACCTTGGGAAGATGTCATCATGGATTTTGTGCTTGGTTTTCCAAAGACACAAAGAGGCTATGATTCATTTTTGTGGTTGTAGACAAATTTTCTAAAATTGAACATTTCATTCCTTGTAATAAGAATACATATGTAGTGCATGTAGCTAGTTTATTTTTCAAGGAGATTGTGAGATTACATGGATTACCTAAGAGAATTGTTTCAGATAGGGATAGTAGGTTTGTTGGATATTTTTGGAGAACACTTTGGAGGAAGATGAATGTTGATTTGAAGTAAATTTCTACTTTTCATCCCCACACTAATGGACAAACAAAGGCTATGAATAGGAGTTTAGGAAATTAGTTGAGATTTTTAGTTGGAGATCAACCAGGAAATTGGGATTTAGCTTTGCCTCGAGTAGAGTTTTCTTATAATAAATTAGTAAATAGGATTATAGGGAAGACACCATTTGAGATAGTTACTAGTTTTAATCCTAAGGGAGTAGGAGAATTAAGATATATCAGTCATGATGTTAAGAGGAGTGCTGAAGGGGAAGAATTTACCAAAGTTATGAAGTCATTACATGAAGGAGTGAGACAGCATTTGGAGAAAATATATTAATTGGGCTTACAAAAGGAGAGAAGATATGAAATGAATACATAACAAATTTCAAGTAGGAGATGAAGTTATCATGTACTTATAGAAGGGTATATTTCTTATTGGTACTTGCAACAAGTTAAGGATGAAAAAATTTGGTCCTTGTAAGGTCTTGAGGAGATTTGATTTACGGAATACTTATGAAGTAGAGTTGCGAGAAGACATGGATATATCACCTATATTCTATGTTGCAGATTTGTATGAGTATCATGAATCAGATTACACTAAAAGTGATAGATCAGATGCGGAACAGAAGTATCCTAAGAAGGAGATGGAGCACATAGAGGATGTTTCTGATAGCCAAGTTGGTACAAGTACAAGAAGTAAGCAGTATATGGAGTATCTTGTTGAATGGGAGGACACACCAGTCAAATATTCTTCATGGATTTCTCAGGATGAGGTTGACCATTTTTATTTTCCTTTGGCCGGCACCAGAAAAGTGAGAGGCTCACTTTTAAAATAAACTTGGGTGTCTAATGCAGGAGAATCTTGGGATCTTTGCAATATTCCATCAGCCAAAAACATTTGATTTCCTTTTTTTTGTTTGATCAGTTCTAGTGTTTCTTTATGTGGTCATCCTGTGCATATTCTTGGAGGTTGTTATCTTTACATCATGTTCATGGATTTTTGTTGGACATAATTGTAGGATCTCGCATCATTTGGTTACTTCACATTCGAGATATTTTGGATTCTTGGTGAGACTGTCTTGTTCTTCATTTTCTAGCTAGTCTTTGTATTTTTCAATCTCATGAAGGTTTTCCCAATCGGTGAAGCTCAAAAACTCATTTATCGATGATGTTACATGTCTGGCCGACCTATTTGAGGGATCATAATTCATGTTCCACTTGTTTGATGAAGATCTTTATGATTTTGGGTCCTGACATATCTATGTAATATATTTTTTTCTTTTTCATTGGGAAATGTAATCTTTCTTGGTTGACTTGATGTTTTGTGAAAGCCTTATACACTCTTTTAATTGTGTTCCATAGGTGGTAGGAGAAAGACAGAACAAAATAGCATCTTGGTACTTGTAGGATTCTAGTCAATAGATTGGATGGAAGAAAGTTCCTACAAAATTTTCATGTAGTCATTCCTGATTGCATATGGTATAAAATGATAACCTATAGAAGCTTCTTTTCAGGAATGTATGCCTAGAAAGTATCATTGCTTGGAGTTGTTCTTGTAACTAATTATTCAATAATAAGAATGTTAATCTTTCATTCATTTCCCCTTGTTTTATTTTTCTTTTGTTACGTGACTCTTTCTACAAGGATCGGTTGGACTTAGTAAGTTCCCACTATCCTTGGTTGCATAAAATGTATAGTAGACCTAATTGAATACATACCTTGATTGTGTGACTTTATTGCATAGTTAGATTATGGATGATGTTCTTGTGACATAGGAGAGTCATCCTGACCAGGTTGCATATATACATAGATTAACTAATGAGGAGTGTGACCACCTTGATAGCCTTGGATTGTCACATATTAACTTGATGCTTGAGATTAGGGAAAATAGGGGCATTATTACCACCTCTTGTGAGCAATGGAACTCATATATTTCTTCCTTCCATTTACCTATAGGAGAGTGCATAGTGACTCTAGATGATGTATACAAGATTTTGTGAATTCCTATTCATGGTGAGAGAGTTACATACTCCTTCCAGACTGGGAGGGAAGCATTGGGTGACTTATTCGATAGTGAAGTAGATAACTTGGGGGATTCATGGGTATGAGATCATATGGTAGAGATATATGTTAGGATATTATCCATACTTCATGATGTTATCTATAGTGCTAGCATGGTTCTAGTACCATATAGGAGAGGGCATGGGTTACCCATGGGGTGGGGAGATATTTCCAGTGAGATGTGACAGAGAGGGATGATGTATGCATGGGTACCTTATGTGTTAGCTATGTTATATCATCTTTAGGGCCTCCCCCATTTCCTTTCCTTCTAGACACCCTGATGGTTGTGGATTGGTTTTTTTGCTTGTATTTCATGATCATGTTACACCATTGAGAGGTCATACCTCAAAGAAAGACCTGGTAGGTGACTTCCTTATGTAGGTGCTTTATGGATTTTGTATGGTATTGGTCAGAGATGGGACCACAAGGTTCCATAATGCGCACCGCACCATTTCACATTGTTTCTATACTCATGTAGATAAGCCTAGGATGTACTACCTTTTCCCCTCAGGTTAATTAATCCAACTGATTAGTATGTGAATGCTAGTGAGTGTATGTGTTATGTAGATTTATTTGGTGTAAGAAGAATGAAGATTTTGCAATAAGGTTAGTTGTGCTTAATGCTTGGTGCTTTAAGGGTTTTTGGATGTGAACTTAAATTTATCAATTGAGTTGAGTCATGATTTAGGATGTAGTGATGATCATTAGATATTTAAAAGGATAATGCAAGTAACATTTGGATTGAATAAATCAATCTATTGTTATTACATGCAATAAGGTTAGTAGAATTAGACTTATTTGACATGTACTACCTATCTATTATTGATGGATATAATCCTATGAATGATTTAATATTTCATTTAGGATACATATACTAATGATTCCTATGATGAAGATTTTGGGAGATATTTTTAATAATTCTTAATGATTGACTAGATTAGAAGACTATTATGATGTGGTTAATAAAGGATTTTGTAAAATTTCACAATTATGATTAGAGGAAGACCTGAAATTGATTTGATAAGTTACTACATGATGTTACACTATTTTGATACATTAGACTTATTTGGACAAAGAATTCATATCATTAGACCTTATATGATGATTTATTCTATATTATGATGATGATGTTAGGATATACTTTATATGCTCATAATTACTAATCTTGATGTTATCATTAGGAGAGTAGATTTGAACTCTTCTTATTTCATTTAATTTGAAATGGAATTCATAGAATGAGATTTAAAGTGAATATGATGTCAATTCAAAATTATTTATTGTGTCTTGACTATGAAAATACTTAAGGATGCTTATGATAGATGAATTTTAGGAAGTTATATAGTGATGATATTCAATTATAGTTCATGAGTTATATATTTTTGCTTGTGAAAATCTAATAGTAAATATTATTCTAATTTATGATGAATGTTGTAAAATGAAAAGTACTAATAGAGGTGTTTTATGTTATCATCAATATTGCATAATATATATACATATATGCTTCCTTTCATGAACTACAGATACTTTGATCTAGTGTGTAGGAAATTAGCCAGGGAATTTAAATGTGGGGAATCAAGGATGGATTAATGTGAATACCATATTAAGACAAGCTTAACTCCAATCTGAGATATAACCTCATTTTTATGTGTTTATTTAGTAAATGTAATGTTTAATTATTTTCTTAATTTGTAAATTATGTCATTATGATTTATCCACTTGGAATTCCATGTTTTTAGTAATGTGATGTGTTTTCTTTTGTGGTGTCAATTGACACATATACATGTGAGTTGGCATGACCAAGTGAGTTGGATTTGGTTAGATTCTTACCTTAGATTCATCTTTTAGAGTCCCTAAGTTAGGTATCTTGGTTTTTCCTGATAAACATAAAGTTTTTCCATTAGTATGCAATAGAAAACAAGTTGTATAAACCATCGGTTACACTACACCGAAACTCAGGTTTTCAGTTCAAACCAAAAATGCTAAGCAAGGTGAAAACTGATGACACAGTTTTGTAGTGTAAACCGAAAGTGCAAACCAAAGATGATAAAGTGGAACTCGATAGGAGTAAACTGATAGTGGAACCCGATGAGCAGAATACAGTACAAACCAAAAGAACAAAAATAGAGGAACCTGACAGACAGTTCAACCAAGGAACAATGAAAGATAGTCAAACTGAGTTTAGCTCAAACTGAGCATCAGACACCAAAATTCAGTTATATCCCAAGAAAAGTGGATCTGACTTCCATGTTAGATAAAATAGCTATATGTTGGAAAGATTCCTACAATGTAGACAATTGTTATTTTGTCATTGATGTCAAACCTTAACTAGTGAGACTATTTTTGTATGTTTGAGTACCATATCTATTGATTGATGAAGATTTGAAAAATAGGATAACAAGAAGACCAAGGAAATGGTTGAGTGATGAGTATACACCAGGGTACTTGATCATTTGGCACTTTGGCAAAGTGATATGTTGTTTATCTTTCACTGAAAGTTTACTGGAAGGTCGATGCTGATCAAAGAAATGTCGATGCCGAGCAAATAGAAAGGTGATGCCGAGAAAAGAAAAGATAATGTCGAGCACCAGTGAAATGTCAAGGGAGACAGAGAAAGCCGAGCAGAAATATTTTATTAATTGATGAGATTTGAGATCTTTGGCTAACATAGTATATTTTATTGGGATATGTATTGTTAATTAAGATTGGTCCACACTCATTTAATGCATTGGAAACTGTTAATAATGCACAGATTCAATGTTTAATTAATGATTGTATTGGAGAAGTAAATAAAATGTAATGATGGAAAGATTCATTAGATCTGACCTAACCTAAGATCTACAATCTTGATTAAGAGGAAAAAGATCTATCTCACCTAGATGAAGAGGTATAATATAACCTACAAAGGTTATTGTCATTGTATATGAGTGCAAGGAGAAGTTGTATGCAAGAGTATTGCATGGTTAATTGACTAATTGGCAAGACCTAGCAGAGAAGGCTGAGAAGAGAAGCAGACAAAGATTGCTTGATGGATTTCCAAGCAGATTTGAAGTTTGAGATGAAAATGGAGGCTGCTCAGTGAATTAGCATTAGAGCTGAAATTGGATCTGGATTTGCAAAGTAAGTAGTATGTATTAGATCACACCTGTTGATTACTTTCTAACCATTGTATCAATTTAAATCCTTTAACTAGGTTGACCTAATAGTCATTATATAAATCCTTTGAACAAGGTGATATTTAGATTGGAATGTTCTAAGTCCTCTAACAAGGCCACTCCTGACAAGATGATTAAATCCTTTAACCAGGTCACATTTGGCAATGTGTTTTGTAACCTTTAATAGGGTTGGCTCCTAACAGGGCATCACTTCAAAAGAGTGAAATTTTGGTACCATATTGGGTTTCCATGTTAAATCATGGTGTCAAAATGTGTGAATTTTTATGTTGTGTTTTACTGTTAAGTTTTTGTAAGCTTATTTCATTAGTATAGTAAACTACACACTTTTGTTATTTATTGTTGTCGAGAAGATCTGAGTTGTTGATGTGGTATAAATTTTTATATGGGCACATCTGGACCTAAGGATAACTGATTTGACCCCCACCCCTCCCTCTTAGTTATTCTAAATTCATTCTAACAATTTGTATCAGAGCTTTATTCTCTTGAGATAGTTTGAAGGTACTTGGAGATAAAGATCAAGATGTATAAAAGGGATGGACTGAAGATTAACAAGGACAACTTTCCTGCATGGCAAAGTTTGATGAAACTTCACTTGGCCGATATTGGTGATTCTACTAAACAACATATTGAACAAGAATATGTAGCCCCTACTGGAGTTTTGAATGCTGCACAATTAAGAGAAAAGCATGAACATAATCAAGCAATGTTGGAACTTGCATCATCTCTGAACTATCATGAATTTGAGGACATCAAGGACTGTACAAGCGCAAAGCAGATGTGGGATGCCCTTCAAACCATCTATGGAGGTGATACGAATGTACTTAGAGCCAAATCTGAAAGCTTGAGAGGTAAGTTTGATGATTTAAAAATTCAAGAAGGAGAAAATATAGTGCAATAGTATGATAGGATAAAGGAAGTTGTAAATGCTATTAGAGGAGCTAAGGGAACCATTGATGATGACACTATCATGAGCAAGGTACTAAGAACACTTCTTCCTATTTATGCTATTAGAGTATTTGCAATTTAAGAACTGAGATGTACTCCTAACAACAATTTGACTCTGGAAAGTTTGGTAGGCAGACTTACTGCATTTGAGATGTCAAATTTTGATAACTATACTCCACAAACTCTTGAATCTACATTCAAGTCACAGATGGTCATCAGCAAATCAAGGAAAGAAAAGAAATGTGTGAGCAGTGATAGTGACACTTCTAATAATGATCTAGAAGAGCTTGAGGCACTTATGGCAAGGAGACTAGCTAGAGGAAAAGGAAAATTCAGAGGTAAACTTCCTATTATTTGTTTTTCTTGTAACAAAGTTGGTCATATTGCTACTAGATGTCCTGATAAGAATGAGAAAGATGAAAGAAGGGATAGAAAGTACAAAGATAGAAAGGATGACCAAGACTATAGAAAGTACAAGGATTACAAAGACAAAGGTAAGAAATCTTTCTATATAGCTGAAGAAGCCTCTGACAGTGAATCTGATAAATCTGATGAAAATGATATAGAAGTTGTGTATATTGCAATGAAAGATGATTCTGATGATGATGAGAAAACTGCATTAATTTCTTATATGAGTAAAGGTGATCATTGGATTATTGACATTGGTTGTTCACATCACATGACTGGTGATAAGGACAAATTTGAAACCTTAGATCAATGTAAAGGTGGATATGTTATGTTTGGTAATGATACACCTTGTAGAGTTAAAGGGAAAGGATCAATTCAATTGACTAACAAGATTAGATGTGATGATGTGTATTGGGTTGATGATCTTAAGTATAACTTGTTGAGAGTTGCACAGCTGAACACTTCTAGTTATAGATTTGAATTCCATCATAGGAAAGCAAAGATCTATGATGCCAATGGAGAATTAGTTGAAAGTGGTGAGAAGACTAGAGGTAACTTATTTTATCTAGACTTAGCTGAAGAGACATGCTTGTTTGCACAATATAATAATGTTTGGTTATGGCATAAGAGGCTATGTCATATCAACTTTGATAACTTGGTAAGCATAAGTAAATTGAAAAAGGTTAGAGGGCTTCCTAAGTTAAAGAAACCTAAGAATGCAATGTGTAAGCAATGTCAATTGGGCAAAATGACTAAATCTATCTTTAAGAGCAAAACTCATACTTCTGAGAATATTTTGGAATTGGTTCATACTGACCTTTGTGGACCTATTGGTGAGAAAAGTTACTGTGGAGACAAATATTTTATTCTATCTGTAGATGACTACTCTAGGATGATGACTGTTATGTTTCTTAAAGAAAAATTTCATGCATTTCAGTTATTTAAGTGGTACTTGGAAAAAGTTGAAAAGGAAATAGGTAAGAGTCTGAAATGTCTGAGATCTGACAGAGGAGGTGAGTTAATTTCTAATGATTTTAACAGGTTCTGCAATGACCAAGGGATAAAAAGACAGATGTCCGCACCTAGGACACCACCACAAAATGGTATAGTTGAAAGAACAAATCGATCTATCATGGATTGTGCCAAAACATTAATAATGGAGAAAAATGTTGCATAGAAATATTGGAGAGAAGTTGTAAGTACAACATTTTATACCTTGAATAGAGTACAAGTCAAGAAAGGTAAAATACTACACCTTATGAACTATGGTATGGATATGCACCTACTATAAGTTATTTTAAAGTCTTTGGGAGTAGATTTTTTATACTGAAGGATAATAGAAATGGTAAAATTGATGCTAAAGAAGAAGAAGGAATATTTCTTGGATATTCTACTAAGAGTAAAGCATACAAGTGCTTGAATTCTAACACTAACAAAATTGTGGAAAGTGCAAATGTTAGAATTGATGAATATGCAGAGAGAAATGAAGTTGAAAGCATGAATGAGCCTGAGAGTTATAGATCATTCGCTTATCTTGAAGAGGAGGATTCTAATGAAAATGAGAATAAAGTTGCCAAGTAACAGTCTACACCTGCCGAGATACAAAATGAAATTGTCGGGCAACAGGAGGTGGCTGTCGAGCTATCTGATGGAGATGTTGAGTCACAGTTTTATCCTAAACTGAACATGACTGATCAAACTGAAGCTAATGAAGATCCTACTTTGGAAAAATACGTGAGAAGGCACCATAAACCTAATCAAACCATAGGAGCAAAGGATTCTACAATTATGACAAGAAGCAAATTAAGAGAAGACACATGTTTGCTATGTGATTTTGAGCCTAAGATAGTAAAAGATGCTTTAGACAATGAAGATTGGATTCAAGCCATGAATGAAGAGATAGACCAGATAGAAAAGAACAAGACATGGACACTAGTGCCAAGGCCTAACAAAAAAAATGTAATTGGTACTAAGTGGGTATTCATAGACAAGTTGAATGAACATGGAGAGGTAACAAGGAATAAAGCAAGACTGGTATGCAAAGGTTATGCACAAGAGGAAGGAATTGACTATGGAGAGACATTCGCCCCAGTTGTAAGATTGGAAGGAGTAAGAACTCTACTTGCATATGCAGCCTACAAAGGATTTAAAGTTTATCAAATGGATGTGAAGTCATCATTTCTAAATGGGATATTAGAAGAGGAAGTATATATTGAACAAGCTGATGGATTTGTTG
>MU226859.1:2766888-2791169 GCA_018584345.1 Thuja plicata
AAGAACTCTACTTGCATATGCAGCCTACAAAGGATTTAAAGTTTATCAAATGGATGTGAAGTCATCATTTCTAAATGGGATATTAGAAGAGGAAGTATATATTGAACAAGCTGATGGATTTGTTGACACAAGAAAGAGGAACATGGTTTGTAGACTGCACAAGGCATTATATGGACGGAAACAAGCACCCAGAGCTTGGTATGAAAGATTTTACAATTATCTGATAAAGATTGGATTTGCAAGAACAAATGACAATAGCAATCTGTATTTGAAAATAGAGCAAGGTAAAGGAATTTTATTGGCTTAAATTTTTGTTGATGACATCATATTTAGTGGAAAAGATATGATATGCAAAGCATTTGCAAAAGAGATACAAACTGAATTTGAAATGTCTATGTTTTGTGAGATAAAATTCTTTGTTGGTTTACAAATACATCAAATGAAGAATGGTATCTATATCACTCAATCAAAATATGTCAAGGAGATACTAAAAACTTTTGGTATGGAAGATTCAAAACCAGTGAGTACACCCATGGCTACTAGACAGAAGCTAACAAAGAATGATGATACAAAAGAGGTAAATCAAACACTGTATAGATCAATGATTGGTAAGATGCAATATGGTGTACACAGTAGACCTGATATTGCATTAGCAGTTGGAATTGTTGCTAGATTTTTTGCTAATCCAAAAGAGACACACATAATGGCAGTGAAAATAATTCTAAGATATTTGAAAGGTACAGAATATTATGGCCTATATTATAAACGGAATGACAAGTTTGAACTCAGAGTCTATATTGATTCTAACTAGGCTGGTAATATAAATGATAGAAAAATCACCACAGGAGGAGCATTTCTTTTGAGGAAAAGATTAGTTTCCTAGACAAGCAAGAAATAGAATTGCACCTCACAATCTGCAGCTAAAGCCGAGTATGTAGCAGCAGTAGTTAATTGTTCAAACATTGTGTGGTTCAAGATACTACTGAAAGGTATGAAGGAGGATATCACATAACCATTTGTCATATATTATGATAACATGAGTGCCATTAATATTTCCAAAAATCCTATAATTCACTCTAGGACAAAACATATAGCTATCAAGTATCATTACTTGAGGGAGCTAGTTCAGAAGAAGAAAGTGAGACTGGAATATGTGAACACTAAGGAACAGTTGGAAGACATATTTATAAAAGTGTTATCTAAGGAATCTCATGAGCATCTAAGAGGTAAATTGGGGGTGATTCCCCTAGTAGAGGCTAACTATTTCTGAATGGCACTGTTGCATCAAATGTTTTAATCAGAACACTTGACACATTGACTCATAGTGAGTCACATTTTTAGGATGCTGCCTAAAAATTGTGAAGTACAAGACACGAACAGAAAAGAAGATCAGTCATAAACAAAGATGATAGGAACAACATGATACAAAGATTAGAACAAGATGAATCTACATAATAAATATGTCAACATCTTTGGCATTGTTGTCAAAGAGGGAGATTATTGATAAAAACAACAGATATGAGGGAGATAATACTGAAAGAGGGAGTTGAACAAGCAACAGAAAGATATCAGTGTGATTACAGACATAGAGGGAGAAATATTTTATAGATGAGAATTAGAATGAAGCTAAATTCATTAATGAAGATTTTTTCATATCAAGGAACAAACGCACTTTTTGGATTGTATGGTAACTTTGGTTGGAAATTATTGTTTTACAGTTTAGTGTTGCCATCAATGCCAAAGAGGGAGATTGTTGGAAATATTGCTACAATGTAGACAATTGTTATTTTTTCATTGATGTCAAACCTTAACTAGTGAGACTATTGTTGTATGTTTGAGTACCATATCTATTAATTGATGAAGATTTGAAGAACATGATAACAAGAAGACCAAGGAAATGGTTGAGTTATGAGTATACACTAGGGTACTTGATCATTTGGCACTTTGGCAAAGTGATATGTTGTTTATCTTTCATTGACAGTTCACTGGAAGGTCGATGTTGAGCAAAGCAAAGTCGATGCTGAGCAAAGTGAAAGGTGATGCCGAGCAAAGCAAAGATGATGTCGAGCGCCGGTGAAATGTTGAGGGAGATAGAGAAAGCTGAGCAGGAGTATTTTATTAACTGATGAGATTTGAGATCTCTGGCTGACATATTTGATTTTATTGGGATATGTATTGTTAATTAAGATAGGTCCACACTCATTTAATGCACGGGAAACCATTATTAACACATGGATTCAATGTTTAATTAATGACTATATTGGAGAAGTAAATAAAATGCAATGATGGAAAGATACGTTGGATCTGACCTAACCTAAGATCTACGATCTCCATTGAGTGGAAAAAGATCTATCTAACCTAGATGAAGAGGTATAATATAACCTACAGAGGTTATTGTCATTGTATCTGAGTGCAAGGAGAAGTTGTATGCAAGAGTATTGCATGGTTAATTAACTTATTGGAAAGACCTAGTAGAGAAGGCAGAGCAGAGAAGCAGAGAGAGATTACTTCATGGATTTCCAAGCAGATCTAAAGTTTGAGATGAAAGTGGAGGCCACTCACTGAATTAGCATTAGAGCAAAAATTGGATCTGGATTTGCAAAGTAAGTTGTGTGTATCAGATCACACCTGTTGATTACTTTCTAACCATTGTATCAGTTCAAATCCTTTAACCAGGTTGACCTAAAAGTCATTGTATAAATCCTTTGAACAAGGTTAAATTTAGATTGGAATGACGTTCTAAGTCCTCTAACAAGGCCACTCCTGATAGGGTGATTAAATCCTTTAACCAGTACACATTTGACAATGTGTTTTATAACCTTTAACAGGGTTGGCTCCTAATAGGGCATCACTTCAGAAGAGTGAAATTTTGGTAGCATGTTACTGGTGGTTTTTCCCATATTGGGTTTCCACGTTAAATCATGGTGTCAAAATGTGTGAATGTTTATGTTTTGTTTTACTATTAAGTTTCTGTAAGCTTATTTCATTAGTACAGTAAACTGCACACTTTTTTTGTTTATTGTTGCCGAGCAGATCTGAGTTGTTAAAGTGGTATAAAGGTTTAGATGGGCACATCTGGATCTGAGGATAAATGATTCACCCCCCCTCTCAATTATTCTAAATTCATTCTAACACTATATTCTATTTATAGAGTCTTGATTTGATTTAAAACCATTACTTAAGGGACAAGAAACATTATTGTAACTGTTTTAATCAGTCTAAGTGATTAAAAACATGCAGACTAGGAGATCAAGGTCAAGTTGTAAACCTTTGATCACAAAGTTAGTTTTGTTATACATGAAATTTATTTAGGTCAATCTATCTTATAAAAAGATGTTGTAATCATTCATTAAGATGAATGAGAGGATGAATGTAGCCAACGAGCACATCTATAGATCAAACTGAAAGTTTCAAGAAGCAGAACAGCAAAAGATGAATTTGGTTAGCCAGAACCAAGAATAGAGGCTACTGAGAAACAAAGGTATTAATCAATCACATTAGGTGATACATTTATACATGTGATTTGTAATGAATCTATAATCATAAATTGTTAGATTGCATACACTCAAGTCAATGAGTATTTTTGTCTACATTCTAACAAGTGTAGCAAATAGAAGAAATCCTTTCAAGGAAGGTGGATTTAACAATCCTATTGTAAATCTCTTAACTGAGTGCACACTAAATAGTGTTTCTAAATCTCTTAATAGAGTAGACCTTAAAAAGTCTCCACATAATACTCCTAAAATGGTAGACCATCAGAAGTGATCAAATTGTAAGCCTTAACCAGCCCCTTCCAATTTGCAGATAGTGAAGTTTCTGCGGGTGTCATCCCCACCGTAGTTTTTACCTTCTAACAAGGGTTTTCTGCATAACCATATCTTGTGTTATGAGTGAATTAATTTCATGAATTTTTACATGTTTGTTAAAGCTTAATAATTGATATATCTTACACAAATATAGTATATAATAGATGGTTGGTTATACAATTGATTACACAATGGATAAAGGTTAAAAGAGATAAAAGTTTTAGTGGTACTGATTCACCCCTTCACTCTTAGTAAACACTTCCCATTATTTCCAAAAATTGGTATTAGAGCTAGAACTCTTATTTGGAAAGCTTAAAGACTTAAGATAAAAAATCATACAATGGAGAAGTATAGACTTGACAAAATTATTGAGAATCAGAAGCTAGAAATTTAGATCCTCTATGAGCAGTATAAAGAAGCTAGAGTCAAGATGAGATAGTTTTTAGATGAAAAAAATATTATGGCATCTCGCTATAATGAAACAGATTACCATGAAGAAGAGATACCAGATCTATTTGAGTCTTTAGGATCAACTACAAGCAAAGCATCAGATACATCAGAGGAAAGCATCACAAGCTTAAATGAAATCAATCAACATCTGGCTGGACAAGTGAAATCTCTGTAAATCGGCCAACAGACACAAATGGTAAGAATGATTGATGTCATGAAAAATGCTAGACAAGATGAACAAGAGACAACACTAGCTATTGATGGTAGAAGGAAGATTATTGAAAAGCTATAAGAGAAAGAGTCAGAAATACAAAGACTTACAAAACATCATCATGAGATTACACATTAGATTATTCTTATGAGTCAAGAGGAAAACAGAATGAATGTTGAACTCATTGAAAGAATAGAAGCTATCAGTGAGCTAAGGGAAGAAAGTAAAAAGATGAAACAAGAACTTAGAATTTAGTAGCAACATAATGAGATAATCAAGAGAGATGAAGAAAAAAATAAAAGAATGGTTGATTTTCTTGATGGACAAAGGAGAGCCAACAAAAAAACCAGACTAGGATATACTAAGAATGGAGAATCACCCAACCAAGCTGATCCAAAGAATGTGTATGCAAATTTGAGACCAAGAAAGCAGACATGAAATCACTGTGGAAAATAAGGCCACACATCAAATGTATGCAGGAGAAAAATGAAAGGTTTTCCTAAATCTACATCTTCATTCATAGGAATTTGTTATAAATGTAACAAGAATAGACATAAAGCATATGAATGTAAATCTAAGATGAAACAACCAAAGAAGGAAACCTAAATTGAAAAAAATTGTCCTACTTGCAAAATGCATGGGCACACAACTCTTGAATGCTGGTAAAGGAAAAAGAAAGCATGGAAGCCTAAAGGTTAAGGATCTTCCTATCAACCAAAAAGATTTGGTAACCAATATGTTTGGGATTACAATACATGGGAAAATTTTACAGCATGTGGAAGATTTGGTCACATTGTTGCAAACTGTATGAGACAATGGACAAGAAAGTCTATAGGCTAGACTAACCCTAGAATGGCATGTCTACACTCTCATAAAGTTAGTCATCTCAAGAAAGACTGCAGAGACTGAATGACAGAGACCAGTACCTTTTCCAATGGAAACATCATTGAAGACATCAGGAAGATGAGAAAAAAATGCGGAGGAAAGCTACAAATAATGATGAAGCTAGACCAAGAAATGCAAATGGTGACACCTTATCCAATGGATCTGGTGACATCACCATCCCCGCCTAAGAAGAACAAGTAAGTATGGAACTGCATTACACCAAGTTATATTTTGCATCAGTTCCATTATATATAGTTGAAATGCCAAATTAGCATGATTAAAGATGCACTATGGTATTACTTGTTATGATTCTGTGAAAAAAATTACATTGGTCAATAATACCAAAATACATCAATATACATTCAAAGCTGAGTTGTCTTCACTTACCGAGAATCATCAGTTAACATGTAAAAGCTAAAGTTGCTAATGTAAACAAAGATCCATCGATAATCATGTGAGTTGACAAAGTTGTCTTTGTCATACACCAAAATCTGTCAGTAAACAAAACAAGTTAAACAACTACCTAAAGCATCGCATTGTCACCAAAAGAGAAGTTAGTGTATCACCCAATGACTCTGTCTTCACACACCGAGGAGTGGTTGATCATTAATGACTCAACTTAGGGAATAGTCTTTAAATAGACGATGAAAGGGTCTCATTTCTCACCAGCGACTAGAGTGAAGCAACCAGAGCGAAACTAGAGCACAAAGCAACAACATTGCAGAATGACTCCAACTGAATTCACAGCACTCCAAGAAGATCACTTATAGCTACATCAGTTAAATTAAGTACCAAGCATAAACCAAGAACTTTGTTATCATTTATAGGAAAGCCTTAATTTCATAAACAATGGCAACGACATCAAGAACCGCTAAGCTCAAGAGTGTTAAGAAGAACAAGATCAATCTTATAAAGTACTCAACCTATGAGGAACCACATTATAAGATATGTCTAGAGGTTGCCTCACAACCCAAAAATGTTGGAGCATTATCCAGAATACCAGCTAGGGTTTTTTGTGTTGAAGACGTGCGAGCATACATACACTGTAAGATTGCAAAGATTGGTGACCTATAAGTTAAGAAAGATTTCAAGAATCTATGCAAAGGTGATGAAACTATCAAAGAAGAACAAAAAAACATCAAAGTAAAAGGGCTCACAAATTCCCTATGGTTCTCGAAGGAATTCAAGACAGAAAGGATTTGGTTAGTACTGAGCATAATACATGACCAAAAGTTATGGTTGGATGAGCCTAAACCGATAACAAGAGATTTTGTACATGTTTTCACCGGTTATCCAATAATCGATAAGGTAAAGGCATTGAAGCACCTGCCTAAAGCTGACATTGAGAAGAACACAGGAGATAAATGTGATGGAAGAGGACTTAAGGTATCCACCATTACCAATGATGAACTAAAATTTGGAGCATGTATCTTAGGATATAGGATGAATAGCAATGCATAAGGAGTAGTGGATACAGCATACAAGATTGTCAAGGGAATTTAGTTTGGTTCACTTATCATGTACATATTCTTCTATTTCCAAGAATCTTTCCCATCTATAGGAACTGTGCAATGAGACACTACAAGACCAGTGACCATACAAATTAGTGAGTTTATAAAATCACTAGGAGATAACTTTGAGTCAGTAGTGGATGAATACTTTGCTGGATTCAAGGAGAGAATGCAGAAGAGAGTAAGGATCCCAGAATAACTAATTGAAAACTTCAAAACTAACATATGTTTTATGGTAGACACTGACTACACATACATAAAGCTATTTGTACCAATAATAGCATGGCTATCTCCACTTGACTATGAGGTAAACATAGATCAAGCATCTAATGCAACTGATGTATTAATAAATGAGTGCCCATTAGATAAAACACAACCCAAGTTTGGCACTTATGAAGAATCCAAAGAAAGAAACAAAACTATATTGGCTATAAAGAATATTGATAGAAAGAAAGACAAGATGTTCAAGAATTTAAAGAAAAGGTTGTCGATAACCGAAGAAGAAATTGAAAAGATAGAAGGAACTGAGGGACATTCACCCATCAGTGAAGCTGAGAAGGAAAGTGAATCAGAGTCTATAGAGTCAAATGCACCATTACCTCCACTAGCTAAGAAGCCTAGGACTACAACTGCTACAAGAACAAGGAGTCAAACAACAAAGGACACAAGTCCTTCACCATTAAAGAAAGGTCAAGTAAGAACCTATAAGAGGAAACCTCAAACACAGAAAAAAGGGCCAACAAAGAGAAGAAAGTTCCTGAGAACTAGGGAAGACATTGAGGACACCAAACAAGATGAAACTGTTCAAAAGGAAAAGAATAAGATTCCTAAAATAGTTGCTAAAGTGTGTGCCTCAATCATCAAATCAGGTACAGACAATGATAGAAAGATCAAGAAATGGCTAACATTGGATCCAATAGATCAAAATAAGATTGAGGAGGCAATCATCAAAATGATGTGCATATTCAAATATCTCCCAGTACAACTGGTAGACAATATGCCAAAAGAACTTCAAGATGGATTATCGGCAAGATGGACATTTGCCTTACACTCTGAGAAAGAGATTAGGGAAAGAGCCCTAGTATCAGTCATGCCTCTCGAATAAAAAATGGAGGATATTAAAGAAATGATGAATAATCACTCCAAGAGGTTCTCACCAAATTTGAGAGCTTACCAAGTGCTTCAAGGACATCTACTGGAGCTAGACAAGAAGAGTGAGGCTAAATGGAGAAAGATACTTGATATTCCTAAAAAGGATACAAGTCTTGAGACCCAAATTTCTCTTACTAAAATTCAACAGACCAAGGATGACCAAGCTACATAGAGTAGTGAACATATCACTGTCAATGATGAAGATGTAAGAATAGTAGAATTGGACAAAGAAGAATTGGACACTATAGGAAAAGAGAATATGGATGTTGTAGATGAAACATGGTCGGACACTATTGTGGATAATACTATTATTGACATCATCAATGATCCTTCAAATGAAATTCAGAAAGATGAAGATGTCAATGTTTTCAAGGACAAAACCTAAGAATAGGACACTACAGTTGATGTTGCACAAGTACACATATCGGTCCAAATGCCATTATTGATTCAAGCAATCAATATTATCTCACAGAAGGAGAAGACCCCTGAGCCTAATGAAAGCATACCCAAGGACAAGGGTAATGATGAGAAAAAAGATACATCTAATGAAAATAAGGACACAGCTGATGAACAGAATGTCATCAATGGAGAACAAAAAGATGGAGATACCACCGAGAAAGATGCATAGATAAAAGATAAAGAAAGAGTGCAAAAAGAGAAACATGAGCAAGAAAAGATAGTTGATACCACGCCAAAGGACATAAAAGGTGAAGTTGAAAATACACCAAAGGTTGATAAGGAGACGTCCTCAAACAACCAATAGGAAAACATTGAGCAGCAAGAGAAAGGTACAACACCACAAAATCCATCAAGTAGCACATTAGACCAAGCAGAAATGTTGGCTATGGTTTGGCATATAGGTGGATCACAGAAGAAAAAAGAAGAACAAGTTGGAAGTCACACTTGATGATAAAATTGAAATACTAAAATGTGACCAAACTACATTAGATTTTGAATCTCTCCAAGAATATGGAGAAATATATCAAAGGAAAGCTTTGGAAGAAAAGGTTAAGAAGCAAGACCGAGATTCATCGGTACTGGAGAACACAAGGGACATCTTGAGCCAGTTAGTTCCTGAAATAGATGTTGATCACAATGACCCCATTCTAGATCAACTTTCCATCCTCACTGAAGCCATCAAAACATATAATATAGATGCAAAAAAGGCAATTAAGGAGCGAGCAGAACAAAAGTTTCAATAAAAATTGACAGAAAATATCAGACAAGAAGTGGCAGAGAATGAGGAAAGTCTTTCAGAGTTATTAGATGAATTAGATCCAATCATAGTTGAAGTTGTTTCCTTAATACAAAATCTATGCACTTTGGAAAATTTTACTAAGGATAACAATGGAAATAATGCAAAGATCAAATCCGATCTAATGGAAAGTGCACAAAGTCTAACCATAGATATAAATGCAATCAAATTGCATTATGAGAAGATCATTGAGATCGAACACTTAAGACAAGAACTTTGGGATGCATAGTCACAGTTTAGAGAGGAGGTTACTGAGATACACTCTCTACTATTACTGAACCTTACACTTTTGCAAACACACCTAAGTTTGGCAAGGCAACTTATTGCCACCCCTGAGCTGTCTGTAGAAAATAGAATCTATGACATGCATGCACAGATCACATCAGAGCATATGAATCATGAACATCTAAAGGATAAATGGGAGAACATGATGGAGGAAATGAAGACCTCACACTCTCATTTTTTTATAAGCTATAGGTATACACCTTTTCCCTTACTATCAAAAAAGGGGGAAAATGATAAATGATATGTACAAAGGGAAAAGGATAATATAGCACAAAGGGAAAAGGAAAAGATAATTTAAAGACAAGTGTACATACACATATACTATACTATATCGGCATATGCATAGGGGGAGTCATGAAATTACTAAGGTATATACATGGTGTTCATACTATAAACTTTGTTGGTATTTTGCACATATCAGTTTTTGATACTAATGTCAAAGGGGGAGATTGATAAATATAAAGTTTTTCCATTAGTATGCAACGAGAAAAAAAATTGTATAAACCATCAGTTACACTACACTGAAGGTCAAGTTTTCAATTCAAACTAAAAATGCTAAGCAAGATGAGAAATGATGACATAGTTTTGCAGTGTAAACCGAAAGTGAAAACCAAAGATGATAAAGTGGAACTCAACAGGATTAAACTGACAGTGGAACCCGATGAGAAAAATACAGTGCAAACGGAGAGAAAAAAAACAGAGGAACCTGACAGATAGTTCAACCAAGGAAAACTGAAAGACAGTCAAATTGATTTTAGTTCAAACCAAGCATTAGACACCAAAAGTCAGTTATATCTCAAGAAAAGTGGATCTGACTTCCACATCAGATAAAACAACTATATTCTATTTATAGAGTCTTGATTTGTTTTAAAACCATTACTTAAGGGACAAGAAACATTATTTTAATTGTTTTAATTAGTCTAACTGATTAAAAACATGCAGACTAGGAGATCAAGGTCAAGTTGTAAACCTTTGATCATAGAGTTAGTTTTTTTATACGTGAAACTTATTTAGGTCAATCTATCTTATAAATAGATTTTGTAATCATTCATTAAGATGGATCAGATGATGAATGTAGCCAATGAGCGCATCTATGGATTAGAATAAAATTTTCAAGAAGCAGAATAGCAAAAGATGAATTTGGTTAGCCAGAACCAAGAACAGAGGTTACCAAGCAAAAGAGGTATTTATCAATCACATTAGGTGATGCATTTATACATGTGATTTGTAGTGGATCTATAATCAGTAATTCTTAGATTGCATACACTCAGGTCAATGATTATTTTTGTATACATTCTAACAAGTGTAGCAAATAGAATAGATCCTTTTAAGGAAGTTTGATTTAACAATCCTACTATAAATCTTTAAACCGAGTGCACACTAAACAGTGTTGCTAAAGCTCTTAACAAATTAGACCTTAACAATTCTCCACATAATACTCCTAACAGGGTAGATCATCAGAAGATTGTGAATTTTTTGTGGGTGCCATCCCCACCATAGTTTTTTGTGGGTGCCTTAACTAGTCCCTTCCAATCTGTAGATTGTGAATTTTTTGTGGGTGCCATCCCCACCATAGTTTTTACCTTCTAACAGGGGTTTTTTGCGTTACCATATCTTGTGTTATGAGTCATTTACTTTCATGAATGTTTCTATGAATGTTTACATATTTTTTAAAGCTTAAGAGTTGATATATCTAACACAAAGATAGTATAGAACAAATGGTTGGTTATACAATTGATTACACAATTGATAAAGGTTAAAAGAGATAAAAAAAAAATTAGAGGTATTGATTCACCCCTCCCCTCTCAGTACACACTTCCTATTATTTCCAATAGTGCCAATGGAGGGAATCCCATTTTTTAATTTTGCAAGTCAACTCTTAGTGGACTTTTGAAGGGCTAAATGGAGCCCTAGGGGTTAGTTAGGGTTGAATTTAGATAATCAATAGGTGTACTGTGGTTTGGGGGTTAAATTGTGACCAATAGAATGCCCAAACCTCAATTTTGACCTTTCAAAAAGTGCTTTCTTTGAGAGTGACGGATTTATAAAAAAAGAAAGAAAACAAAGTGTGCACAATCATCTTGAGGGTTCAGTAGAGAGTTAGGTAGAGTTTTCCTTTTAGTGTAATTTTGTAGGATTTTGGAGGTTTATTGTCCACTCTCCAAACTTGGAGACTTTTAGATCAAGTTGGTGATTTTGGTGAAAGAAGGGAAAAAAAAAAGCCAAGGGAGGGAAAAATCTCAACTCAACTTTCATTTTGTCATTTGCTTGTAGCAAGGTTGGTGCTCCTTTCATGGAAGACTCCTATTCTTGTTTTGTGTATTGTGTATATGCAAATGTAGTAATGATATTTTTGTGAAGATTTAATCTTGTTCATGGCTATCTATGTGTTTTCCTCTTTTTTGTTTATGCTTTTTTTTGTTATGGGTGTGCAAGGCCATACTCACCCTTGGGAAGGAATAGAGCCTCGAGGGTGAAGTATTTTGGGAATGCCAAAATAGTGTAGAGTCATTCCTCATGGATGAGAGGGATATGGCATGGAGTGTGGGACTCATGTTGCCATTTGGTGTACTACACATTTGAGGTGATAAGGGAATAATTTGTATGTGAAATGCGAGAATGTTGTGATGACATTAAGTTTTGCCATTAGTAAACTTAAAGGGAAAAACATGATGAAGGTCGTCAGTATACGCATAACCGGTGGACAGTAAGCATAACTGGCGGATAGCAAGCATGTTCGATAGGACAAAATGTCTAATGTGAAAATACTAAGTATAGAAATTACCGACGACAAGCATAACTGACGATACAGTTTTGAGAATATCATCGACAGAGAAGAAAAAATATACCTGACAAATAGTTCAAGTAAGGAACACTGACGTAGAAGAAAACTGACAGACTGACAGAGTAGCCCGACCATCAGAACTGACAGTCAGTTAAAGAACCCACAAAAAGTGGATCTGATTTTACACGTCAGATAAAGAAATGTAATTCTATTTATAGAGTTTTCATTTGTTTTAAATCTTAACTTAAGGGTCAAGCAAGCATATTGTAAATGTTTTAAAGAATCCTAACGGATCTAAAACATATCTAACTAAAGATCAAGGTCAAGTTGTAAACCTTGGATCTAGAGTTAATTTCAAAAGCGTGAATCAATAATAGAGCTAGAAACTAGTATAAATAGATGTTCCATCATTAGTAATAACAAGTACTTGTAATCATTTGAAGAATGATAGTAGCTATGGAGAGCATCTAAGTAGAAGAAGACAATTCATGCAAAGTTTAGAAATAGATCATAGCAGTTATCAAGAACACAGGAAGGCTACCAAGGAGCTGAGACAAGGTATTACTCAATCACTCAAGGTGATTACATACATACATTGTAAGCTATACAGGATCTGTTATCAGCAATTAGAGATTGCATTCACTATCAGATCAACATTTTTATTGTAGTTGCATTCTAACAAGTGCATCACAATAGAAATTCTTTTGTAGAAGGTGGACTTAATAGTTCTTTGATAAATCTCTTAACAGAGTGCACACCTAACGGTGTTGCTAAAGCTTCCAATGAAGTAGATCCTAACAAGTCTCCACTCTAATATTCTTAACTGTATGTGGTAAATTTGGCCTTGTCAATTCACCATACACTTCAACATAGTCCTTATTCATCAGATCCACACAAGACTGAGTATGAGATTATTCATCCTGTCTGCCTGCATGATTCAACCTGTTGCCTTCTATCCAGATGAGGTTTTTGGAATAGTTCTCAGAACAAGAGTCTCACAACCATAGACCAATCTAGGAACGAAGGATTTTTCTCCATGAATGCAATGCAATGCACAGTTATTCTAAGAATTGAAAAGATGTAAAATAATCTAAGACCTGATTTCAAATGCAATTATTCTAGAAATTGAAACTAGTCTATTGCAAAATGAAGTTATTCTATATGAGATAATCAAGAAACATGGCAATAATTCAGTATTCTAACAATGCATAAAAATGAGTGGGTAATCAGGGGTTTTGAATGAGAGAATGAGAGTTCTTTTATAGACTCAGAGATTATCAAAATAGAAACTTTCCTCTTTGAAATAAAACAAATAGAAAAGCCAGTTTAAGTTAGAAAGCTTTATTGAAAAGAATTCAATAAATTGTTTTCTCTCAGCTTTAAGTGTTTTCTTTCTTTGATTTAATTCTGTTTTATTTGATTTTAATTGTTTTCTTCCTTTGATTTAATTTTGTTTTATTTGATTTTAATTTTTTTCTTTCTTTTTAAAGCACAATTAATTCAAAGATTCTATTTCTGAACAGAGATAAGATTTTTGAGAGAATATTCAATTAATTAAATAAATATGACCTCATAAGTTCTTCTTTTTTCTCAATTATCTGAATAATTAAATTTAATTATTGAAATGAGGATATTTATTTAATAATTAAATATTATTTAATCTATTTTTCATGTGTCTTAGCTAAAGAGGGTGAATTTAACTTAATTAAAGTGCTAGGACTTTATTAATTAAATTAATTCAATCATAAGGTTTGTTTAGCCAATTGGTATTTAGGATTTAAATATAATGTATGATTAATGTAGATTTAGGATTTTCTACATTTGACACTCAGGTCGAGTAGAGTTAGTTAAAACTTAGAATTGCCTAGTACAATAGGACTTTGATGATCTAGAAGAGTGACAAATGCAACAAAATTGGTTAGGGTTGCAAGGTGCCAATTTTGGGGTGTTACATTTTGCCCCTCTTTGAATTGATGTGCGAGCAGTGCATTGATTTAAAGAATAGTATGATGCTTGAAGCACAAAAGAATAGATTTGAAAATTGATGATGCAAAGATTTCAAAGCCATCTCCAAAATAGAGCTTGACTCTCCGAAGTCTAGGTTAGGTTGCCAAGACGCTGATCAAGTAGAGTTTTCAAGGGTCATCTTTAGAACGAAGCTTGATCCTCAGGGATCCAAGTTAGAATGCCCCGATACCTAATAGATTAATATCTTTCACAAGACTATCCTCAGAACGAGGCTCAACCTTCAGGAGTCATGGTTAGGATGCCCTGATACCTATCCATAAAGAACATAGTCAAATAGAGATTTTAGGACTATCTTCAGAATGAAGCTTAGTCCTCCAATATCTAGGTTAGATTTCCAAGACACTAGTTAGATTGACATCTTTCACAAAGCTATCCCTAGAACGAGGCTTAACCTTCAGGAGTCAGGGTTAGATTGCTCTGATACCTATCTCAAAAGATAGTAAATAGAGGTTCAGAATCATCTCCAGAACGGAGCTTGATTATTAGGAGTCAGGGTTAGATTGCCCCGATACCTATCCCAAAAAGATAGTTTTCAAGAACCATCTCCAGAATGGAGCTTGATCCTCAAGAATCTGAGTAAGATTACTCAGATACTTAAAAGATGACAAGATGTAAGGAACAAAGATGCCCTTATTGATTGTGGAGTATCTAGTTTTGACTATGAGGTATGAAAAACTGAACATGCCCCAAGTGATGAGATGCCCCTAGCAATGAGGACTTTTGAAAATCAGATCAGATTGATTGAAATAGATTTAATGATGTAATCATCCTGCCCCCTTGGGAGCGAGATAGAAAGATGACATGTCATAATGATGATGGAGAGTGAAAAATTGCAGATAGATGTTGAGTCAGAGATCAAGGACTCATAACAGATTACGAAAGAATTCAGAAGATTCAGAATCAATTTTGAGTGATTTTGAGGTCTGGTTGACCAAGTTTGACTAGGGTTGACTAGAGTTGACTAGAGTTGAATTTTGAGGAAAAAAGTTAAAGATTTGAGAAAATGATGATATGATATGATTCTAACAAGAAAGTGACGTCAGAAATTTGACTGCACAAGCGTCTAATTGCATCAGTCCCAAAAAAAATTAAAATGCAATTTTGAGCGATATAGAAGTGTCAGATTTTGATTTCGATCCCGAAAATGGGTTGAGAATATAGTTGAAGATAGAGAGAAAGGATCAAACACTTGGTCAGTCATGATGAAACCAAGACTCTAAAGAAGAACTCCCCTACGTATGAACCAAGGAGAATGCAAAGAAGAGAACATTGAATTGCTACCACAATGCAAGTCTAGAATTAAAACGCAATCCTATGCTAGATGCAATATGAAAATGCAATTCTATGCTAGATGCAATATGAAAGTGAAATTCTAGGACATGGTTGTGAGACCCATTGTAAAATCATCATCATTGAGCATTTTTTTGGAACATCAAAGTTGATACAACCCTTACTGACGCCATAATGCAACCATAAGGATATGAATATGACTCTTCATCAGATGAAATGTAGGAAACGAACGTAAGCACCAGGACACAAAAGCCAAGATGACCTGAACATTATTTTTAGTTAATGTTGCAAGAGTACACCAGTATCGAGGCATTCAAAGCCAAGATAACCATGAGTGTGATCATGCGTAAACAAACAGATCAATAACAAACAAGGAGATAGTACCGACCTCACCATGGCATACAAATAAACAAGATCGAGGAATGTGAGGTTGTTCCACCTTATTGTGGGAGCTCTTATCACATACACCCTATTTATTCTACATTTATGGATCATCGGGACTACACCAACAAGCAGTAGACAAAGAAAATATCAATGAAATCCATGAGAATAGATAGCATACAAAGAAATATTCAAGCATAGCTCTGCCAGTTTTAATGTTTTTGAATATATTCATGTTTAGAGGGTGTTAAAAAACATTGTTGTGCTTGTGAGTGCATTGTGTTTGATTGTTATTGATAGATTTTTACGTTTGAGATATCTGATGTGTGTTAAAAAACACAGATGTGTCCAAAGATAGTGTTAAAAAATATTGTTTATTGTGGTGTTGAAAAACACCAGTTTGTGTCAGTAGAGAGTTGTCATTAAGAAGTGACAAGATTACTGACTCTAGTGTAAACCAAAGATGTGATCAAATGGGGGACCCATGCCCCCAAGTAATGATGACTAACTTGACGTATGTTGTGAGCACAAACCAGATTTGATTGCCCCTAGGCATATGGCACTAAATCAGTGTCAAGTCAGGAGGGTTCGCAAAGGAACCAGAGTGTCACGAAAGTGACCGAAAGATATGTACAAACTAAAGAAAAGAATCATCAAGACCGAGTATTGATAGATAGAGCATTTGAAGATAACTCCAATGGAAATAGATGTGAGAAATCTCAAGAGTATGGTGATAGTAGGCAGACGCAGTGAGAACCACTGGCAACTGACGTGAGAGAGATGCTCAAGTGAAGAGATCATGGTATAAGCTATACATCAGTAGGAAAATGCAGTGAGAACCACTGGTGACTGATGTGAAGAAGATCCTTAAAAGATAAAAGGACAACGTCTCCTAGATCAAGAGGGTTTCCCTGAGAGTATGACCAGTTTCAATCCATGTGAGTTGGTGTCTTGATAAGAACTGAAAGAAAATGTAAGAAGGAAAGTAGGAAAGCAAATGCGTCAAGCCAAGTGGTGTTGTGATAGATATAGCATTATGGAACAAGAGGTGCCTATTTACCAGGTTTTCACCTTCTTGGAAGAAATTCCTTTTTTGCTATCATGACGCCTGTTTGCCAGGTTTTCATCAGTGGCACTTTTTCTCTTTTTCTCTTTTTCTCTTTTTTTTGTATTTTTCAATTTTTCAATTTTTTTTTTGTATTTTTAGAATATATGATTTTTTTTTGGAGAAACATCAAAGTGCCTATCGCTAGGTTTTCACTAAGATGATTATTTTTTTAGGACTTTTTCAGATTTTTAGAATTTTTTCAAGACTTTATTATATACAAGAGCACACTGAAGATGTCTCAGCTGTAGAACCGCTTCAGATGAAGAGTGTACCAGACCCAAACACTGAAGTGACAACATACAAACCGAGCCAATTTGGTTCAAAATTCCCTTTCTAGATCCGATGTTGATTCTTAGGGTTCTCCCTCAGGACAAGGTCACCCGCTTGGAAATCCCTTGGTCTAACCTTCTTGTTATAGCTCTTGGACATCCTTTTCTGGTATGCTCTAAGGTGATCGAATGCCACTTGTCGACATTCATCAAATAGTTCTAGCTCTTGTAGCCGAGATATTTTTTTATCTTCATCAGTAATGAGGCCTTTCAGAGAGACTCGCAGAGAAGGAATCTCAACCTCAATTGGTAACACAGCATCTTCTCCATAAACCAAAGCATAGGGAGTAGCCCCTGTTGGTGTTGTTATACTTGTCCTGTATGCCTAGAGAGCTAGATTGATCTGGAGATGCCAATCTCATCTGGATTTATGCACTGTACGATGCGGGATTTTAAGGATTGTTTTATTGGATGCTTCCGCCTGTCCATTACCCTGAGGATAATAGATGGAAGACCAATGTTGAGTAATTTTAAACTTAGAGCATAGCTCTGTCAAATCCTTATTTTTGAATTGTCACCCATTATCAATGATTATTGCTGAGGGTACACCATGCCTGTAGATGATGTAGTTGAGAATGAACATAGCTATTATTTTTCCACTGGCAACGGTGAGAGGGACTGCCTCCACCCGCTTAGTAAAATAGTCTATAGTTATGATTATAAACTTATGTCCATTAGAGGACGAGGGGTAAATCTGACCCACCAAGTCAAAGTCCCATTGTTGAAATGGCTAGAAATTAATGAATGGAATAAGCTCCTTGGTTGGAGCATGAATCAGATTACCATATAGTTGACATTGTTTGCAAGACTTGGCAAACTGTGTAGCTTCTTTTTCCATATCTGGCCAATAGTAACCATCTCTAATAAGTTTACGGACCAATGTTAGGCCATTAGAGTGGGACCCATAGATGCCTTCATGTACCTCTACTAATGCTCATTTGGATTCATCAGGTTCTAAACACCTAAGGAGGGTACCATCTAGACCACATCTATACAAGTCATTAGTAATTATGACAAACCATGAAGCACTACGGACTAAGTGACATTTCTCATTTTGGGAGTAAGTGTCCTGAACAATCTGGTCACGAAGGTAAGAGAAGATGTGATGGTAGCGGGATGAGTCATGTCCTATAACATAACAGATCATCCAAGAATCAGGGGAGTCATAGGCTGGGTAGTGTAACACCTCCACTAAGAATTCATGTCTAAAATCATTTTTAGGCATCTGGAGCATGGAGGCAAGTGTAGCCATGGCATCTGCTTCTTTATTATCTGCCCTTGGAACCTGTTGAAATGTGATGTGAGTAAAATACTTTTTAAGATCATCAACCAACCATTTATAAGGTACCAATTTGTCATCCCTTGTCTGATAGATATCATTCACCTGATTGATGACTAACTGTGAGTCTCCAAGAACATTGAGTTCATCTACTCACCACTCAAGGGCGATCTTCATACCATTGATTAGGGCTTCATACTCAGCAATGTTTTTTGTACAAGGAAACAACATCTTGTATACTTTTGGTAAAAAGTACCTTTGAGGTGGAATGAACAGTATCCCATCACCGGACCCCTGTTGGGTAAATGAACCATCGAAAAACATAGTCCATGATCGATGTGTAAGAAGTAATATGGAATCATCTAGAAATTCAATGTGTAATGGTTGATGATCAACTAGAGGTTCTTCTACCAACTAATCTACTATTTCTTGGCCCTTAATGGCTTTCCTTTCCACATATTCAATATCAAATTCACTAAAAATCATGACCCATTTAGCTAGTCTACCTGTGAGGGTAGCTTTACTAAGTAAATATTTCAAAGGGTCAATTTTAGCAATTAGACGTGTAGTATGAGCCAGCATATAATGCTGCAATTTTTGTGAAGCAAACACCACTGCAAGGCAAGCCTTCTCTATAGCAGAATATCTCATTTCATATGACACTAGAGTCTGACTAATGTAATAGATAGCCCTTTCTTTATTGTGCTGGTCTTCTTGAGCCAATAAGATACCCAATGATACATCCATAGCAGAGATATATAGTATAAGTGGCTTCCCATGAATAGGAGGCATCAAGATTGGTGGGTTTGCAAGCTATTGTTTGATTTGTGTGAACCCTTCATCACATTCTTTGTTCCAATGATAAGCCACACTCTTGTGCAAATTTTTGGTAAATGGTTGTGACTTTTCCACCAGTTGAGAGATAAAACACCAGATAGACTGCAGTCGGCCTTGAAGTCCTCTCATTTGTCTAATATTTTTCGGTGGTGGCATTTCCATGATAGCTTGTACTTTTGCAGGATCTACTTTAATACCTTTGGCAGAGATGATATAGCCAAGCAATTTTCCAGATGTTACGCCAAATGTGCATTTCTTAGAGTTGAGCCTTAGACTGAATTGTTCCATATGATCTAGTATAGGACCTAGATCAGCAAGATGTTTCTTTTGGTGCATGCTCTTAGCCAAAGTGTCATCCACATAATCTTCCATTGTTTTATGCATCATGTCATGAAATATGGTGGTAACAACTCTCTGATATGTAGCACCGGCATTTTTGAGTCCAAAGGGCATGACATTCCAACAGAAGGTGCCCTAGGAACATGTGAAAGTTGTTTTCTCTTGGTCCTCTGGTGCAATTTTTATCTGGTTATAGCCAGAGAAACCATCCATTAGTGAGTACATTTCATACCCAGCTGTCATATCTATGATCATATCAATACTAGGCAATGGAAAATCATCCTTAGGACATGCCAAATTCAAGTCTCTAAAGTCTGTGTAGAATTTTATGGATTTATCATGTTTTGATGCAGGAACAATATTAGAGATCCACTCTGCATAATCAATTACTCTGATAAACACTGCCTTAAGCAATTTCTCCAATTCAGCTTTGACAAGTAGAGCCACATGTGGATGCATTTTGTGAAGCTTCTGCTTGACGGGCTTAACACCTGGTGCAATGGACAAATGGTGCATGATTATATTAGGTTCTAACCCCGGCATGTCTAAATATTTCCATGCAAAGTTAATCTTTTTTCTTCTGAAGAATGTAGTGAATTCCTCTCTTTCTTCCTCTGATAGTGATTGTGCCAAGTGAAAAATCTGAGGTTCTACCTCTACACCCAAGTTGATAGGTTGAGTTGGTTAAATAAGCACAGATGATCTCTCTTGGAAATGACTTGGAAGCACATCAAGTATCTCATCCTTAGGCACCTTAGAGAGGTTTTCACCTTTGGATATGTTTTTTATTTTGACTATTTTAGGCTCTGATACTACCACAAAGTGGTTTTCACCATCAGAGCGCCTATTTTTTCTTCTTTTTATTTTGTGACTAAGATACTTGATGTCAGCCTCAATCATGTTGACACTTGCTTCACTAGTGGGAGACATTACAGGTTCGACAGTGTGTAGGTAACAGGCGAGAGCATAATCATTCTGGAAAGTAAGGACTTCATTAGATGGGGAGGTAGATTTCTAGTCTATAAGCTCATGATGGCAAAGTGAAAGAGGAGTGATGGGTTCAAGTGTGTTCACGGTATAATCATCAAAGGCATGGACAAGAAAGTTGAGACCCAAAGTGATCTCATCCAGAGGTATAGTCGAATTCCTTTGATTCCTAGCGACCGTAGTAGACAACATGTTAACACCTAGGGATTTGGACTCATGTGACCCTACACTAGACCATTCACCTACTTCAAGAAGGTTTTCATATGCATTAGTTGTATCTATATCTCTGTCAGAAGTGGCATATGACAAGCTATCAAACTCATATTCATGGGAGTTTGTTTCATCATTAGGTCTCATGTCAAGGACATGAGTGAAATCAACCCTTTGTCCCTAGTTGGGATGAGTTCTTCCTAGGACCTCTGCTATGGTTAGATGAGCATCTGTTGACCTAGGTACCTTAGTAGTGTTTGTAACATTAGTTTCTCCTGGTGTAATGAGAAGTTACTGGAATTCTTGGTCAAACTGTTCTTGAAAGTGTGGTGGTATGTATAAATCACCCTGATGACTAGGGTTCAGAGTATATATGTCTATCCATTTTTCATAAGTTAATGGAGCAAGTGAAGTGGTGGTATCAGAATCACTATCAGTGTCTACTATACTGACACATGGTACAAATTTATCTGGCTCAGCAAAGAATGTTGCTAGGTCTGGAGGGATAGGATAAGGAAAAGTATCCTTATCAGAGTTGTCTTCAGGGTCTACAATTTTAGATGTTTCTTCAGGTGTTGGTTTCTTATCTTCTCAAGGTACAAACTTGTTTATTCCCAATTGAAATGTGAGTTTCTAGAAGCCTATACCTATAGAGTCACATGTTTTTTGACCAATAGGTTCAAGTGGTGCAACCACCACTTATGATTTGCACCTATGGGACCATTTCCTTTATAGCCAAAACGTTGCATAATGGATAGAAATTTGCCATATTGCTCAGGTTTTATGTCATAAGGAGGAGTTTGTTCATAATTTTCTTCTCCTTTATAGATCCAAGCTTTGATAGCTCTATTTTTAGCTTCTTCTTCTAATGGTATTGTGGCTTGTACAAAGGTACCACCATACTTTGTTGGAGGAGGAACTGTAGAAGGTTTAGTGCTTTTAGAAGGTCTCCCAAAAGAGCATGGAGACAAAGGAAAAGATGTAATAGATAGCACAGGTTCAATCTAATATCCTCCCATCTCAGTTTATTTGAGTATCAAGCTCTTTTCCATTTCTTTTAATTTATTCTCAAGGAGTTCAGTAGATTCTCTGTTGGTAGGCACAAAGATGTCAGCAGATTTTGTAAGGGCATTGCAATCATAGCGTGTATTAGCAGGTATAGTCACTTCAAATCCTTGAAATGGGAACTTAATGCACTAATGGTATGTGGAAGGGATAGCCTACATTTCATGGATCCATGTCCTTCCTAATAGAATATTATATGCCAAAGGAATGTCAAGCACTTGACAGACAACATCTCGTTCAACAAGAACAACTCTTATTGGCAAAACAACTAACCCCTTGGATTTACGTTCTTCATCATCATAGGCTTTAATTGTAATATTTTTGCAAGCATCAATGCAATCTTTTCCATAGCCCAATTCAATAAAGAAACTAGCAGAGAAAATATTTAGGCCAGCATCATTATCTATGAGAACACGGCGAACACGCTTTGGACCAATCATGACTTCAATGTGTAGAGGGTTATTATGCGGGTGACTCAAAGAATGGTCATCTTCTTTAGAGAAAGACAAGTAGTGTGAGGAGGTCAAGTGACCTACCATAGATTGAAACTAGTTGAGATCAAGATCATTTGGGACATTTTCCTTAGTGAGGGCTTTGTCTAGGATTTCCTTGTGAACAGGGGAGATTTTCAGGAGCTCAAAAATAGTTATTTGAGTATTAGTACATTGCAATTGATCGAGAATGTTGTAATTGGCAGCATTAGATGAGGAACCCACTTTTGGATTCTTAGTAGCAGAGTCAACCTTAGCTTTGTCTGAAGGTTGAGTTGATGTAGCTATAGAAGGCTCAGGACCTTTGAGAATGATTTTAGCATGAGATCGAGTAACAACATTAGCGCTGACTTGAGACTGCTCTGATTTAGAAGATGGAAGTGGAGACCCTCACAAAATGAAAGGTGATTTATACTTGGGAGTATCTTCCTTTCCCTTGAGAATGATGACATTACAATATTCAGTATCAACAGGTTCAACCATATTATTGACATTGTTGTTATTGGTGTATGTATAGTTGACCTTAGCATCATTATTTCTGCCTTTTGATGATTCACCTTTCCCATGAGGAGGAAATGGATCCTTGAAAGCTTGGTGATCAAAAAAAATTTTGTGACTTTCCACAACAATAACCTCACTATCGATGAGATCCTGGATTTTATGCCGCAATTTAAGACAAGTACCCATTTTATGACCTTTGTTTTAGAGAAAATCACAATAAGTGGATTCATTCCACCAAGAGGGTCTTGGTTGCAGATCATAAGTTCGTGAATTATCCAATGGAGTGAGTAAGTGATTGTCCACAAGAGTCTTGTAAACTACCTCAAGAGGTTCTCCTAAAGGAGTATATTGACGCTTGGGTCTAGGAGCCCAAGGTTTAGGTCCAGAAAATTGTGAAGTACTTGGTTTAGAATCTACCGTAGCCTTTTCAGTGGCTTTGGCCACTTTCATCGTATTAGTGAGATTAAAGGTAGCCTTGGAAGGCTTAGGAGTCACATTGTCTACAACGCCATCATTCACAACATTTTGGTTCTTGTTGGGAAATTTAGACTTATCTTTGCTTTAGGAAGAAGACCCTTGTTTATTTTCCTTGTGTAAGGTCAATTCTCCTTTCTTGATCATAAATGTCTCGATTCTTTCAGCTTGTTTAATCATGTCATCAAAGGTTAGAGGACCTTGTAGCTGTACTTGATACCCAAAGTTGGGGAGAAGATTATCGAGAAAGATGTCCAACTTTTCTGATTCAGGTATCTTGTGAGAATATCGTGTATAGAGTTGTCTCCATCTTTGGAGAAATGCTAAGAAGGATTCCCCATGATTTTGTTTCAAATTGCAAAGATCTCAGTTATGAACCAGATGTTGAATGTTGTGAGAATAATGTTGTAGAAATAAATTGGCAATTCTGTCAAAAGTTTTGATGTCATTTGGTAGTCTAGAGAACCATTCCATAGCCGACCCTCCCAAACTACGTGGGAAAAGATGCATGAGATAGGTTGTGTCATGTATGAATTCCATGGAGAGAGCACCAAAATCTCTCAAATGGTCTTGAGGGTCAGATGTACCCAAGTATTTGTCATATTTAGGAAGTTCAACTCCT
>MU226859.1:2825442-2872284 GCA_018584345.1 Thuja plicata
TATTTTTTGTCTATGAATACCAGTAGAGGCACAATAATCTTCAAATTATTTTCTGCAATACTCACCACCATTATCAGATCTGAGACATTTTAATCTTTTTCCAGTCTCATTTTCAACCAAGCTTTTCTATTTCTTAAAAGTTTCAAATACATCAGATTTCTATCTAATGAAATATATCCATACTTTCCTAGTTGCAGCATCAATGAATGTAACATAATACTGAGAGCCACCAAGGGAAGACACTTGAGTTGGACCCCATACATCTGTATGCACAAGCTCTAGTTTTTCATCTTTCTTTTCCTTCCCACTCTTTACAAAACTAGCTCTCTTTTTTTTTCCATACACACAACTTTCACAGAAATCCATATTAACACATTTCAGACCTGGAAGAACTTTCTTTGAATGAAGTAATTTCATACCTTTTTCACTCATGTGCCCAGGTCTATTGTGCCACAGTGCTATTTTATAATCTCCAGCTATTGTCTCTTGTTCTATCTGCTACACTGCAGCAACTGTTCATGAACATTCATTTTTCTCTGAAACAATTAAAGTAGAGGGAACAGTATGTCATGTACAAAGATATAAGGTGCCTACTTTCACACTTTTTTCTACTACTAAGGAACCTTTTGAAACCTTCCATTTTTTATCATTAAAAGTAACTATGCAACCCTCATCAGTGAGTTTCCCTACTAAAATTAAGTTCCTACTCAGCCTTGGAACATGTCTTACCTCTTGTAGTAGCCAATGATTCCCATTGTGCAACTTAATCTTGATTCTACCTTTTCCAACAATTTGACAGGGTTCATTATCTCCCAAATAAACTAGCCCAAAATCACCTTGGACATAATCAACAAAATAACCTCCATGGGATGTAGCATGAAATGAAGCCCCTGAATCTAATACCCATGAATCATCAACATTTTCTAAAGACAAGAGCAAAGCATCCTCTTCAGATTTGTTACTTACCACATTTGCCTCCTTGTTTCCATCATGTCTGTCTCCTTGATCTTTCTTTCGAGACCAACAATCTCTCTTCTTATGTCTTGGTTTTCCATAGTACCAGCAGTCGCTAGGTCCTCTTGACTGAGACCTCTTTCCCTTTGACTTCCCTCGTGACTTTCCATGATTTCCAAAGTTGTTTCCTCTGTCTCTTGTTCTGCCTCTGCTTTCTGCATTCAATACACTACCCGATGTGGATGCCCCTGAGCTTTTCCTATGAATTTCCTCACTTAATATAACACCAACAACATCATCAAACTTTAGGGTATTAGAACCAAAAATAGAGCTACTAACAGCCATTACCAAGCCATTCCAGCTTTCTGGCAAAGAGCACAAAATCAAGAGAGCCCTAAAATCTTCATCAAAGGTAAGTTTAACTAAAGTTAACTAATTTGTAATGGTATTAAACTCATTTAAATGATTATTGACTGATCCACCTTCTACCATTTTCATGTTAAATAAATGCTTCATGAGAAATACCTTATTTGAAGCTGAAGGCTTTTCATATAGGTTCGCTAGGGTTTCCATCAAATCTTTAGTTGTCGTTGCTCCAGTAATATTGAATGCCACCGATTGTGCTAGGCATAAACAAGTGCTCCCTAGTACCTTCCTATCTAAAATATCCCAATCTTCCTCAGACATTGCTACCTCTTTCTTAGCTATTCCCTCTAATGGCCACCATAAATCCTTCTGATAGAGATAGTCCTCCATTTGCATCTTCCATAACTAGAAGTTTTTCCCATTAAACTTATCAACCTTTAGCCTACCCTCCTCTACCATTTCTCCCACTTAACCAAGAGACTCTCCCACTAACTTGTGAGACTTGCTTCAAACAATAGATGAAAGAATGAACAAAAAAACCTCGCTCTGATACCACTTGTTAGAATAATAAGCAAAAAAATGCAAATATAAACATGAAAGAGAACACAAATGACATAGAGATTTAACGCGGTTCAACCAATCCCTGGGCTATGTCCACCAATAGCGAATCCAATATTTTTATTATAATCCAATGATTACAATCTGAAACCTGCAACTCAATACCATCATAGGAAGCTATGAAAATCCCTCATGTACAAAAAATCTCAAAACCCTAAGCCTTTTTCACAAGCATATTTGACCTAACCTAATTAAGGCAAAAAATACTCTGACTAATAGAAAATCAATGGTCAACCCTTTACAATATTATTAAATCATTGTTGGCATCGAGGGGCGCTGCCCCTTGACCCCACCCTAGGGTGCTGCCCCTTGACCCCATTAGGGGCTCTGCCCCTTGACCCCGCCTGGGGCGCAACCCCAGGACCCCGCAAAGGGCTCAAATAGATATGTCTGGGGGGGAAACCGTGCCAAAATAAACTGAGTCTGATTAGGCTCCACATACATAACACAAACCTCTAACAAGAGAAAGGCTTAACCCAAAGGTGAGGTAACTCTAACCAATCCTTAACTAATCCACTTCCTAACTCTCCAAGGGTGAAGTCAAATGAAACTTGGGTAGAAGAGAGAGTGAGGTTAACCAAAGTCACACTCCTCTTCCAAATTCGCTCAAAACTGAAAATGACACTTAAAGGGAGAAATAAATGAGTTTAGACTCTCATTAATGACATAAAATGACCCCTAACCCATAGAGTACCAAGTTGGGTGACTAAAACTGACCCCTATTGCCCCCTAGGAGTCTAAAGGACCTTCTAAAACTCACCCTGAAGTTAACCTACGGATTTCTAAGTCAAAAGACTTCTAGAAACTTCTAACCCTAGGGTAAGCTTGGGTACTACTCCTAGATGACCTTAGTTAACATTTAACTAACCTTGGTTTCCCCTTTACTAGCCATGTCAATAATTAAATTACTACAATTGCCAAACTTGGCACATTAAATTAAAACAAATGACATGACTTATTCACATAAACATTTACTAATTTAATGACACACATGCAAACCACGTTTGTGAAATAAACACATAAAAATGAGGTCCATGTCTCTTTATATAGACAGGACCTTGGAAAGCATGGGTATTTACATAGGTTCCAGTACTAGGTCCCCGATATAGATCCATGGTCAACTTTTCCTGCACACTCAATGCACACATCAGTAGATCCAAAATGAAATGATATGAAACATAACATGACATCAATGATATACATACATATAAACCATATTTGCATTAGAACTTAAATACCCTAGCATCAGTTTCCTAAACCAAATTCATTATGTAACATTCATACATTTTAAATCCATATAAGACATCAAGATAAACTAAAACTAAATTGGAACACAAAGCATCTCAAATGTGCCCTGATTACAAAATTAGGTGCTGAATATATAACACAAGATTCCACCAATCCTCAAATGTATAAAAAGTCTCTGATAGTCAAAGTATGTTAAAGCATAAACTACTGAAAGCATGAGATCAAAATAGTAAAACTATAATAGTCTAATGTAGGTCTCACATCCACCCCCTCTAGGCATGAACTTCCTCTTGGAGTTCATCCAAGAGGTGAGGATACTATGATCTTATCTGTGGTGTCCTCCCAAGAGGCTGCAACCTCATCATAGCAATCCCACTGGACCCTAACCTGGTCAAGCTCTCTGCCTTGAAGGCCCAAAGTCTGCCAAGCCAATATACGAATTGGCTCCAATGCCAACTGTCTGTCTGACTCCACCTACAAGGCATCCCAATCTATCTCATGAGACTCATCATATATATACTTCCTCAGAACTAAAACATGAAACACATCATAGATGCATGATAGGCTAGGTGGCAATGCTAAATAGTAATAAATTGGTCCTATCCTCTCAAGGATCTCAAAAGGTCCAACAAAATAGGGTGCTAGCTTAGAGCCCTTTCCAAAATGGATTGGACTCTTATGCGGTCACACTCTCAAGAAAACCCTGTCTCCAACTAGATAGGCTCGATCAATCCTCTTTGCATCTACATACTTCTTTTGCCTATCTTGAGGTTCCTTAAGTCACTGCCTAATCAAGGTCACCTACTGCTCCATATCTATGACTAGCTCAGGACCAATGGAAACTCTATCCTCGATCCTATCCCAACTGAGTGGGGTCCTGTATGGTCTACCATAAAGAGCCTGGTAGGGAGGCATACCCAAGGAAGTCTGGTGCCCGTTGTTATAGGCAAACTCCACTAGGTGTAGGTATTCTTCCCACTGGGTCTGATGGTCCATGACATACATGCGAAGCATGTCTTCTAACACTTGATTGACCCTTTCAGTTTGTCCATCTGTCTTAGGATGATAAGTCGTACTGAAGTTGAGTCTAGTACCCATAGTTTCCTGAAGTTCTCTCCAAAAGGATGAAGTGAAGAGAGAATCTCTATCTAAGATGATCTTATGAGGTATTCCATTAAGTCTAACTATATCTCGCAAGAACACTTGTGGTACTGCTAGTGCAGTAAAGGTAGTACGCACGGGTGAAAAGTGAGCCACCTTAGTCAACTTTTTGACTATCACCATGATAGCATCATGATGATGAGAAGACATAGGAAGGCCTACTATGAAATCCATAGATATGGTGTCCCATTTCCACACTGGTACCTCATGGGGTTGAAGGAGACCACCTGGATGATAGTGTTCATCCTTCACCCTTTGGCACTCTAGGAATCTAGCTACCATCTCTGCAATCTACAACCTCATGCCTGGCCAATGATAAAGTTGCCTCAAGTCGTCATGCATCTTCTTAACTTTGGGATGCGCTGCATAAGGGGCCCTATGAGCCTCAAGCATCACAAACTCATGCAATCCACTGGAAGAAGGTATATAGATATGTCCTCTATGACACAATAGTCCATCAGACTCCAAGGCATACTCTAAAAACTTTCCCTCCAGGGGCCTCTGAGATTGAATCAACCCGCAAACCTCTACGTACATCTCATCCTCTTGCAAGTGATGAAGGATGTGGTCTCTAAAATCTGTGCCAGTAGACATAGAAGAAAGATCATGCCATCTCCTACTCAAGGCATCCGCAACCACATTCTCTTTCCCTTTGATGTAATGGACATCAAAATCATATTCACATAAGACTCTGATGGTCTGAATGAAGTTCAAACCGATGTCCTAAGAGAAAATCTCACCATCTGACTAAAGCATGCACCACTGCTGTGAACTCTAGGTCATGGGTAGGGTAGTTGAGCTCGTGAGTCTTTAGTTTCCTAGACTCGTAAGCTATAGCTTTCCCACCTTGCATAAAAACCACTCCCAAACCATCCAAGGAAGCATCTGTGCATACCATAAATTCTTCTGAAGGCTTTGGTACAGCAAGAATGGGTTCACTAGTAAGTGCTCTCTTGAGCTCCTAAAAAGCCTTATCACACTTCTTAGTCCACTCAAACTTCTTTCCCTTTTGTTGAAGAGAGGTAATGGGGTGTGCTACCCAAGAGAAACCATTAACAACCCGTCTGTAGTAACCAGCTAAACCCATGAAACTCCTAACTTTGGTCATAGTGGTAGGTGCTAGCCAATCCATTATGGCATCAATCTTTGATGGGTCTACTGAGATCCCATCACCTGAAATAACATGGCCAAGGTACTTAACCTCTGCTCTGAAGAAAGCACACTTCACCAAGCTACCATACAACTGATTCTCTCTAAGACACTACAAAACTTGCCTCAAGTGTTCCTCATGCTCTTTCTCATTCTTGGAATATATCAAGATGTCATCGAGAAACACAACTACAAACTTGTCAAGGAAGGTATGGAATACTCTATTCATAAGGCTCATGAACACCGCTAGAGCATTCGTAAGACCGAATGGAACCACTTTGAATTCATAGTGGCCATATCTAGTGCAAAATGCAGTTTTGTGAATATCACTGTCCACAATCCTCAACTGATGGTAACCTGATTTGAGGTCTATCTTAGAGAATACTCGGGCACCCTGCAACTGATCGAACAATTCATCAATTCTAGGAAGTGGATACCGATTCTTGATGTTCACCTTGTTCAACTATCGGTAATCCATGCACAACCTAAGCGATCCATCTTTCTTCTTTTCGAAGATAACTGGTGCACCCCAAGGAGAAACACTAGAATGTATGTGCCCTTTCTCTAATAGTTCCTCAAGTTGTATCTTAAGCTCATTAAGCTCATTAGTGGTCATCTTATAGGGTGCTCTTGAAACTGGCTCAGCTCCTGGTACAAGATCAATGTGAAATTCTACTACCCTACAAGGAGGCATACCAGGTAGCTCTGATGGAAACACATCTGAAAACTCTTGAAGAATGGGGAAGTCATCAAGAGAAGTTTCCTTTTCTATCTCTTCTTCCCTATCGCTGATGGTGATGGCATACAATTGGCATCCCTTTCACATGCATCTCTTAAGCTACATGGCGGATATCACATGGAGGGATACAGGCCTATGAACCCCAGTAATAACTGTATTTGTACCATCATCATCCAAATATTTGATCCTCTTCTTACGACAATCTAGCTTGGCTTTGTGGGCACTTAGCCAATCCATGCCAAGAACTAGAATGTAAGATCCAAGGGGAGTAACTCTGAGATTAGCTATGGTGGTCATCCCACCAATCTGGATCAGACAATCATTAACCATCGAGGTCACAGAAACTCTAGCTCCCGAAGCTAACTCTACTTCCCATCTAAACTCTTGTCTAGTTGCCACTAGCCCGCAATGCTCCACAACCGATGGAGAAACAAAGGAGTCAGTGGCTCCTATATCAAAAATAATAGTAACATCACTACCTCTGATCTTACCTGAGGCCTCAATAATGGTAGCCTAGTGCTATGCCTGATGATTGTCCACTATTGCAAAAACTATGTGGGATTTTCCTTTGTCCCCTACTGTCGGTTATGAAACTATTGTACACTGGCTACCACCCTATGGGCACTCTCTAGCTAAGTGCCCCATGGTGCCACATGTGTAACATGGCCCCCGTGACTGAACCTGAACACCAGGAGGCCTAGAATACTGTGATCCTGTAGTCCTCGATGAACTGCTATAACCTCCCCTAGAGAACTGTTGAGTCTATGCTGGAGGGGTATATGGTGCCTGAGATATTTGGTCCTTCTTAGGACCCTAAGACTGCCACTGTTTGGACTTGGAGCCCTGCTGAACCTGAGGTGCCCTCTGAAGCTGGTTCTACTATGACTATTGTGGTTGTTGTTGTTGTTGCTGCTACTGCTACTGCTACTGTGGGGCCCTAAATGTCCCTAAAGAGTTCCTCTAATTCCCTTTCCATGTGTTCTTCTGATATCTAGAGGCCTGAGATGAGGTATTATGGTTTTGCGACCCATCTCTATAATTCTGTGGGCCCCGGACTATCTCTTCTGCCACCAAGACCCTATCCACTGTGAACCTTACATTCCCTGAACGTACCATGCATACACTATATGAAATCATCATATTTAATCCCTTGATGAACCTATTCACTTGCAGCTTCTCATCTCCCATGTATTCAACATAGGGTAGGAAGTCAAGAAACTTGCCCTCATACTGGGCTACTGTAAGACCATGTTGCTGGAGGTCATCAAACTCATCTATACGATGTTGTCTGAACTATTCTGAAATATACCACTCTCTGAAGAGCTCGAGGAAAGCTCCCCAAGTGAGGGTATTGATGTCAATGAGCCCCTTGGTCTCCTCATGCCTCCACCAAGTGGAGGCCCTGTCTCTCAGCAAAAGAATTGTGAATCGTGCCTTAAGGTTGCTGCCATAGTTCTGCAACCAGAAGCACCTCTCTAGGCTTAAAAGCCAAGCCTCATCTCCTTCCCCATCTGCTTCTCTTGTGAAGGGAGGCAGTTTAAGCCTCATCAACTCTGTGATCTGATTCTCGATATCAGGGGTTTCTCTATCGAGTCTCTGCACACCACCCCTAGGAACACCACCTGGTACTGCAATGGACTCCTCTTCCTGTTCTACCTGATTCCCTCCTGCTCTCAGAGGTGTGCTCCTACTTCTCTCTCTCTCCTGATTAATAGGTGGCATGTGGTCCAGAATGAGCCCGGCCAGGTTCTAAAAAGCTAGCAATAAAGCTACATTAGGATCGAGAGGGGGTTCAGGAGGTGGGCTCTGATCCCTCCCATGATCCTCTACCTCAGGTCGTACCTCTACATGTGTCACAGGGGCATGTCGCTGACCATGCCCTTGCTGATGGGCTTGACGAGTGACAGGTGGCATCCTACACATGCAAGACAAATTTAGTGATAACGTAGTGGGTTAGGCTCCCAATGTTGCTAAACATGGCTCTGATACCAAAATGTCATGCCCAAAAGTTGGGCAAAAACACACGAACAAAAAAATTTTTAAAAACGCACTAAAAAGGATAACAGAACTACCTCAAAGGTTAAATGTGCATACAAAACGGTGCAAGGGGATAAAAGAAACTAAAAGGGTTCCTTAAGCTACAAGCTTGAGCTACACACAAACTAAGGTAGTTGACCAAAAGTCAACTATGCTCCAAAATGTGTTAAAGGTAAGCACTAGGGTTTGCTAAACCCTAAGGAAGACTCATACATGCAAATCAAGATAGTTGACTAAAAGTCAACTAGGGTTGACCAAAAGTCAACTATGGTTGACCAAAAGTCAACTATACTTTGAAATACATGAAGGAGGGTCACTAGGGCCTACTAATAATAATGGAGGGCTTAGGCATGCAAACCAAGATGGTTGACTAAAAAGTCAACTAGTGTTGACCAAAAATTCAACTGTCTCTAAAAGATACAAAACTAAAATCATAGGGTCCAGAGGCTGCATGGAACAACTGGTTCAAATTTTGTAACGTACGGACAAGGTTTGACCATGGTTGACTTAAAGTCAACCGTGCACAAGAACGACCAAAGGGGAACGATAACAATGTCTAACGCTAATTTAGTTCAAAGGAAATAATATATTTGGTTAATTTATCATTTATTAACCCACATAAAATGAAACATGGTTACATTTCCATTGAACCTCCATATTAAAATCTGGTATGAAAGTTTACAAATAGTATAAATATACAAATTACTTAATGGTCTTAATACAAATTTGCTACAATGAAGATTTCCATAAAATAGGTTACAAAATGATATTCTTTCCAGTCATACCCATCTCTCACATAAGGGTATTATTCATCTTTGCTATCCCTTCAAGAACCTGATAATGTTGAGGTTGACCATGGAGGCTCACCTCCAAACCTAGGCCTTTACAAGGCCACCCCCGAGCATGGGGATCCAATCTAGAATGGGTTACAAGCAGAAACACCCAACAAGCAGGAAATAAGATAGAGAACTCAAGCACAAGAAAGCTTCCCAACATCAGGATGAACAAGAGGAAGTATCTCCAAGAGACCTTCCATATTAGGGGTAGTGGTAGACCTCATTGCAAGAGAAAGCCAAGAATATACATAGAATATGCAAGCCTCACATGGACTTGAAAAGGACCATCTTCACAAGATGCAATCCTGAATAACCTCCTTATGCCTCCCAGGTGCCCTCAGGCCCTTCTTGGAATCATGGGTATCATGTTACCCCAATTTTATGCAGTCCTGAATAACCTCCTTATGCCTCCCAGGTGCCCTCAGGCCCTTCTTGGAATCATGGGTATCATGTTACCCCAATTTTTTCCCTCCTCACATGGGAGACTCTACACTAACAGGAATCATTTCCACCTACCCCCCCAAGGCTACTCTTCCCTCCCAAGGGTGAGTGTACCTTGAAGACCCATTCAAAAATAATCACAAAATAAAGATATTGAGAAACAAACATTTAAATTTCAAAACTGAAAATAAAGATTCCAAAACACATAGGACTCCATTAATGGATTCCTTGAGCTCAAGAACACACATAAACACAAACAAATAACTTAAAATAATTCCAACCTTATTCCAAATCTAAGGTGTGAAGAGGAAAGGTGTTGAGCTATCCTTCCTAAGCTCCTTCTCCAAAGGCTCCTTCAAAACTGAATTCTGTCTCTAAGGGTAGAGAGTGGGTGAACACTCAACTCATCTTAAATCCTTTCCTAAATAGGAAAACCTCCAAAAAGAGCAAGGCTTAACCCAAAGGTGAGGTAACTCTAACCAATCCTTAACTAATCCACTTCCTAACTCTCCAAGGGTGAAGTCAAATGAAACTTGGGTAGAAGAGAGAGTGAGGTTAACCAAAGTCACACTCTTCCAAATTCGCTCAAAACTGAAAATGACACTTAAAGGGAGAAATAAATAAGTTTAGAGGCCCATTAATGATAGAAAATGACCCCTAACCCATAGGATACCAAGTTGGGTGACTAAAACTGGCCCCAGTTACCCCCTAGGAGTCTAAAAGACCTTCTAAAACTCACCCTGAAGTTAACCTACGGATTTCTAAGTCAAAAGACTTATAGAAACTTCTAACCCTAGGGTAAGCTTGGGTACTACTCCTAGATGACCTTAGTTAACCCTTAACTAACCTTGGTTTCCCCTTTACTATCCATGTCAATAATTAAATTACTACAATTGCCAAACTTGGCACATTAAATTAAAACAAATGACATGACTTATTCACATAAACATTTACTAATTTAATGACACACATGCAAACCACGTTTATGAAATAAACACATAACAACAAGGTCCATGTCTCTTTATATAGATAGGACCTTAGAAAGCATGGGCATTTACATATGTTCCAGTACTGGGTCCCCGATATAGATCCATGGTCAACTTTTCCTGCACACTCAATGCACACATCAGTAGATCCAAAATGACATGATATGAAACATAACACGACATCAATGATATACATACATATAAACCATATGTGCATTAGAACTAAAATACCCTAGCATCGGTTTCCTAAATCAAATTCATCATGTAACATTCATACATTTTAAATCCATATAAGACATCAACATAAACTAAAACTGAATCAAAACATAAATCATCTCAAAAGTACCCTGATTACAAAATCAGGTGCTGAATATATAACACAGGATTCCACCGATCCTCAAATGTATAAAAAGTCTCTGATAGTTAAAGTATGTCAAAGCATAAACTATTGAAAGCATGAGATCAAAATAGTAAAACTATAACAGTCTAATGTAGGTCTCACACAGGTGTCCTAGGCCCACCAATATATACAGGTGGAATGATGTGGATATAGGTGTTGGCATTTGGTTGGTAGGACAGAATGATTAGACTACATGGAGGTGCATAAAGTGGAGTAAAGTATAGACTACTTAAAAGGCATCTTTTAGCCCGTGGTTTAAATTGACAGTTGGGACTTAATCTGGAGGGTAAAATTAATCGAATAATAACCAACGTACTTGAGGTAGATCTACGACCGTAGGATATGAGATCTACAACTTTGCATGACGGCACAATGGAGAGATGATTAGATGTTAACCACTATGCAATAGCGCAAGATGTGACACATGGCGACAATGGGAAAAAGACAAATGACTTTGACAACTGCATTTATTTGATTATTACGTGGCATTTTAGAATATTATAACCTTTTACAATTAGGGTTTTTCTATCGTTGATAATTTCACTTTATGTGTAGATTACAAAGGTGGCGAATTTGTTTTGATTGGACGATCCATATTTCTCGATGTTGAGACAAATGGTCACATGGAGACATGATGAAAAGACGTCACAGATAAATGATAGACACCATGGTTGTAGTCGATGAAAGATAAAAAAACATGATTCCAGAGACTACATACCAGAGAATACATTCATTATCATGTACAAATGTATATGGGGTTGACATGATCATGAGATAAACTATGGGTGGATGTACAATTAAATTATTAGCATGATACAGATCCATTATTTAAAGCCATTGACTCAGACATACTATGTAGAGATCATAAATAAAACCGTGGATGAATATGCATGCAGATCTATTGATTAAGTTATTTTCATAGACATATGAAAGAATTTTTAAATTATTGTGAGACTTAATTAGTCGATATCTGTTATTGAATAAGGATAATTGGTTATTCCTTTGTTGTAATTAAACATTTGGTTATTGATCACTAGGTTAGGTATTTTTTAGGAAGTGTCATGTTCATCTGAAGCTTGATTGCATCCTTTGAGTTTTATACTTATAGGGATACCAAGATCAACACATAGGTGGAATAATAAGATATATTGTTATTATAGTCTTATGGGATAGATGGATCAATAACTGCAAATGTGAATTCTATTGTACTATTTTTCCATAATCAGTAAAGATAAGTCCTTTTTCTTCATATATGCAATTGCTTCATTAATCATTTTACAATTAGTCCCTCGGATAAACCAATAGAACTTCTTCAAAGTGATATTTTTATGTGCACGCTTCCTGATTTGATTCATTGTCTATATTTCAATTGGTTTTCTCATTTTGCATGGTTAAATTTTGTTGATTGAGGCCTCAATCAATTGGTCTGTCATCTGAGAAGTATTATCATTTTGAAATATCTTTGAATTTTTTCTAGGTTGCATGTACATTTCATAACACCTTTGAAGTGATAATTTTTCTTGAAAAACTATCTCTGAGGTTGAACATACGATTGGAATGATATTGACTCTATTTCCCATAGTTGATTAAGGCACTGGTCTTTCTTGTTCATTGGATTATGGTCATAGTTTCATTGTTTAAAGTTTTGAGATACTATATCCATCTGCTATATTTAGTTCATATCTTGAATCCATCGAACATTCTTTGAATTCTTGCCACATTACACTTGATTACTTCAAATACATTGCTCTTAGTTTTAGGATCTCAATAGTACTTTGTTATACTTTGACAGAAAGGAGTTTGGAACACATATTATCTACTCTAAAAATCCCTAAGGATTTGGGAGATAAGTCTAGGGTATAGGCCCACCATCCTTGGTTCTACAGAGCCAAAATTGTAGAAGGTTGATACTTGGAATAGGTTGAAACCTTGTTTGTTGGAAAATCACTTGGGTTTCTCATCACTGGATAGGAAAAATCCATAGGAAATCCAATTTTTTTATTTTAGTGCCAATAGATTGGTGACTCTGCTGGGGAGGTTATCATTAAGGACAGTATTTAGAGTTTCTATTAATAGAGATTAAGATCTACTGGGATAAAATAATCTAGAAGACAGTAACTATTTCCTTATTAGAAGAAGGTGGCGACTCTACAATTTTGAAGTGGTGATAAATTTGGTTATATAATTTTGTTATTGATTATCTCATGTGGGGTAGAAGATCCTTGCATCCTGATCAACTTGAATTAGGGTTAAGCATAAAGAAAGGTAGGACTCCAAGTGAAAATATGTCCCATGTACCGCATATGATATACCCTAATAAGGATGATAAAGAATATGCTTGTGAAAAGTTCCCTAATCAATCCATCATAGCCATGAGAGTAGTGATGAAAATTGTAATCCTTTTTTCTAAGGTAATAGGGGAGGACATGAGTTTCAACATGACCCAAATCAGGAAATGACTGAAAGAGAGATAATAATTAACAAGTGGAATGTTGTGTTGTATGAGATGGCCAATGCAGGATCAGAAGATGAAGAGATGGTCATGGCTCTTAAAATACAACCAGAAGAGGTACTAGGGAAAATGAGAATAAAAAGAAGTACAATCAGATCACCAAGAGACAAAGAAGTTCCTAAGGATGATAGAAATGAAGTTTACAATCCTCCTCATATTGGAAGTGAATTGAGTTCCTTGATCAGTAACAAGTTCTCTTGGTACTCCATATCTGGTGAAACTTTCATCATACAAAAATTATGTAACCTTATGATCATGGGCATGCTTCATGGCTTTTACTTCAACCCATTTGGTCAGATAATCAATGCACAACAAGATGTAGGACTTCCCATTGGATAGAGGGTCTATTGGACCAATGAATTCCATGCCCCATTTGTCAAACGGTGTCACCACGACTTGTGGATTGATGTGCATTTCATTTGATCTTGTTGGTTGGCCCATTCTCTAACATTTATCACATTTCCTTGTGTAACTAGCTGCATCCTTGTGAAGTGTAGGCCAGTAGTAGACAGTTGTTAAAATCTCGAGGGTTGTCCTTTTTGTTGCAAAGTTTCCCCCACATGGCTCATTATGGCATGCATGGATAATGTCATATGTCTCATCTTCTCACACACATCTCCACATTACTTGGTCATGTCTAGTGTAAAATAGTGTGTTATCAATCCAAGAGAAGTGGAATTTTTTCTCTACAAGCAGTCTCCTATCCTTATAAGATAAATGTGTGAGAATTTTTTTAGCTGCAAGGTAGTTAGCTATATCAACATACCATGGATTTTGGACAGTAATATGAAATAAATGCTCATCCAAAAATGCATCATCTATCAATGTTGTATCTTCTTTAGCATGGTAGATTCAGGATAGATAATCAGGGACCACATTCACCTTCACTGGATTGTCAATTATGGTAATATCAAATTCTTGCAAAATAAGAAGTCATCTTACTAGCCTTCCTGTGATGGCAGGTTTGTTCATGAGATACTTAATTGCTGCATGGTCAGTATGAACAAAGATGGGATAACCATTTACATAATGGCAAAATTTGTTCAGAGCATAAACTACTGCTAGTAATTGTTTTTCACTCACTGTATAGTTTAACTCTGGTCCATGGAGGCTTGTGTTGATATAGTAAATTGCATTTTCAAGGTTACTAGACTTTTGTCCTAAGACAGCACATATTGCATAGTCAGAAGCATCTGTATGTATGTAAAATGGAAAAGACCAGTCAGGGCCCCTAAGTATTGGTGTAGTTTTCAAAAGTGACTTGATCTACAGGAAGGATTCATCACAGTCCTTTGTCCAAGCAAATTTTGCCTCTTTAGTAAGCAAATTATATAGAGGAATAGCTATTTTACTAAAATTTTGGATAAACCTCCTATAATAGCCAACATGTTATAGGAAAGATCTAACATCTTTTTTCTTAGTAGGAATAGGTAGTGTGAGAATTACCTCTATTTTTGTAGGGTCTACCTAGATACCAACTTCTGAGATGAAATGTCCCAGCAATATGCCTTCATGTATCATCATAAAGCATTTCTCATTATTGAGATATAGGTTGTGTTCTTGACATCTTATTAGTACTTTTTCCAAGTTCTTCAGGGCTTCCTCAAAGGTGACACCAAATTTAGTGAAGTCGTCCATGTATATTTCCATACAATCATGTGATATGTCAGCAAAGATGTTGATTACAGCTCTCTGGAAAGTAGTTGGTGCATTGCATAAGCCAAATGGTAATATAGAATAAGCATATGTGCCCCAAGGGTTTGTGAATGTGGTATCCTCCTGATCTTTTGGAGCAATGTTGATCTTATTGTAATCATTGTATCCATCCAAAAAGGAGAAGTACTTCTTACCAGCCAAAGTGTCCAGAACTTGATCAATAAATGGCAAGGGAAAATGATCTTTCTTTGTGGCATTTTTCAATTCCTGATAATCCACACATATTCTCCATTTACCTCCCTTCTTGGGTATAATGACCAAAGGTGATACCCACTTGCTATCATAGATTGGATAAATGAAACCAGCATCCAACAACTTTTTCAATTCAGTTTTGACTATTTCTCGCAAGGCTGGGTTTATTCTTCTCTGAGGTTAACAGAGTGGTAGACTGCCATCATTGATGTAGATCCTATGGGTACAGAATTTAGGGTTCAGCCCTACCATATCTCCATAATCCAAAGAAAATGCTTTTTCATGCTTACACAAGAGTTTGGTTAACAATGCCAATTGTGGTGGTGGTAACTTGTTGTTTACATGGAGATTGTGACTAGGGAAAAGTTCCACAGTGGTTGTTAGCTCTACCATTGACACTTCATGTACTGGGCTTGTAGCTACTTCACATAGCAGCAATTGATTGATTATCTTAGGGCTTGCTAGAAAGACACAGTCCTCATCGGTACATAGTTGTAAAACAGAACTTTCAGAAACATCTTTTGCTACTACACACTCATTGGTAAGAATACTATGTATCACATCATCTTCTTCTTGTATTTTTAGAAAAGATTGTCTATGTAACATCATGAGTTGAGAAACATAATTTATCTCTTCTTCCTCATCCCCCAAATCTAGCCAAATAGGATCTCCCAAGTCTGGCTGGGGTTGGGCAGGAGGATACAGTTCTAGCTTCTTTATTACTTGACCATTTGAAATTGTCATGCTTCCTGATCTGTAACTAATTTTAGCATCAGTGGTAGCTAACCAGGGTCTCCCTAGGATGACTAGATAGCCAGAAAAGTTTACTGTAGGTGATAAGATAAGAAAATCAGCAGTGCATTCCCATGAATCCAAGGTGACTACTATATCCTCTATGAGACCATCTGGAGTGATAGTTGAACTATGAGCAGGTTGTAACACTATTGGAGTTTTTCTCAATCCCTTTATACTTAACCTATGCATTGTATCTTTGGTCATTACATTTATGGCTGCTCCCAAATCAACTAAAGCATTTTTCACAGACTATTCATTAATTATCAAATTAACTACTAGGCTTCCAAGGTCTGAATACTTGGGTATAACTACCTTTCCCAATATGATATATGCAAGTTGCCCTATAACATAGACTATTTGAGGGTCCTTCTTCTTCCTTGCAGGATTTTTAAGGCATGATTCCTTAATAGCTTTTCCATAGAGATGAACATCTTTGATAGCTTGGAGTAGAAGGATTTGGATGTGCATGTTTTTCAGGTGCTCAAGAATATCAAATGGCATTTCTTCTCAGGATATAGGTTTTTCTATGTTAAGCCTATGTGGAAAATGATGATTAACTGAGGTGCAAACATGAGTTTTTTTGGATATATGAGTTGATTGGGTGGTATTTTGTAGTGTATCTTCTCCAAGTGGTGCTGATGTTGTAGGAGTGTCTGCAACTTCTGTGATAATAGGATGTTTAGGTGCACGCATAGTGGTACCAGATCTCAAATGGATATCAGATATCTCTAGTGCATAGGAAGGGTACTATTGAGTATCAGTAGTATACATTGGCTAATTTTGTTGCTTGTTGTTAGGATTAGGCTACGGCTGAGCAAGTAATTGGGTTGGCTTTGGATTAGGACTAGTGGCTGTAGGAGGTGTCATTATTGCAAGTGGAGGCACTAGAGGTGGTAACTATGGAAAAGCATGATTTTGGTTAGGCCACTGTTGAGGCCCCCTCCATTGGTTATTTTTTTGCCAATTCCCTTGTGGTGGTTGCCATTAATTCTAAGACTAAGGCCACTGGTTATTTTTCTAGTTAGGCCACTGGTTATTTTTCTAGTTAGGCCACCGGTTATTTTTCTAGATAGGCCACTGGCTATTCCAAGCAGGTTGAGAGTACTGAGAAGGATTCTGATAACTTTGGTTTTTCCATTGATTATTATAAGGATTGCAAAATTACAAAGGGTCCTGAGGTATACCTTGTCTTGAAGCCCATGGTTGACATTGAGAAACAAAGAACACTTTCTTGTCGTCTCCTTCTATCTTCATGTACTTAGTAGGCAAATGTTGATTCTCCAGGTTCGCCACCAGCTTGTATCTATAGTATTTCTTTTGTTTACAGTAGTAAGGACAATACTCAGCTAACTATGATTCAGCATTTGCATGCTTCTTCTTGGCATTCATGGTGTCGAGATGTGTATGTAGCAACATCATTAATGATGTCTTGCTTGAAATTTGCAATCAAGTTAGATATCTCCAGCTTGCAAATGCTCGAACTGATCCCTTTACTGACTGTGGACCGATATCCTCTACCTTTCTTCACAGTTGATCTTGAATAGTTGAGATATATTTTCTTGAGGTCATCCCAAGAAGATTTGGATATGTCTCCACTAGCCATGAGGTCTAGTGATTTCAGACACTTCTCATTTACTCCTCTTAAGAAGACTAGTTTCAGTGAATCCTCCGCGAGCACATGTTGTGGATTCTTCTGCATTGTGTACAAGAAATGTAAAACATAATCCACCAAGGTTTCATCCTCCTTTTGTGAAATTCAAAAAATTTCATCTCCCCTTGGGTCACTCCCCTTGCAATCCTCTTTGTATTTCTGTAGAAACAAAGTCTGCATCTCATCCTAGGTTCCTGCTACATTAACTCCTAAGCCCATGAACCATCGTAAGGATGACTCTTTCAGTGTTGCTGGAAACATTTTGAGTTTGTGGACATAAATGTTATAGTCAAAGCTACAACATAGGATGTCAAAATCAAACAAAACGGTGTGAGGATCTTCGGTTATCAGGCCATAAAACTTTGGAAGTGCGGCATTGGGTATGTTTTTGAGATTAGCATTGTTTATAAGGCTTGAGAGAGGAAACAGGAAAGTAGGTTGTGCCATTATTGGAGGTATTTGGAAATGGATTTTCTTCTAGAAAGGAACATTAGCTACAATATTTTTAACAATAGGTGCATTTGAACCGTAATTATCGAGAAAGCTGTCAAAATTTCAACAAAAGGTTGAAGACCACTTATATCAAAAGGCTCTACTCTAGAGGAAGATGATGGAGGAAATTCAGGACTTGCGACAACAAAAGGTAACTCAACTTCTTCAACTTCTTCATTCAAATTTGCAGACCCTCCTAGAAGAAATTTTCCATATTCATCTTGTCTTCTTCCTCTTCAATGCATGCAAATGAATTCTTCACACTTGTGAAGCAAATTTAGGACTGCAAACCACTATCTAAAAGCTAGCTAGAAATGAAAAAGATGACTCAGAAAGGTTCTTAGCTTGACACCATCCTTGGCAATGGCGACAAAAATGAATTGCCTCACAATAGGTGCTTAGTAATCATGCCCAAATCCTCTCTTAGGAATACTTTATTCAATCTAAGGATTACTTCTCCCACCATGACGTGCATTTAATTTGTCAACCCAGGGATGTATACTTGAAATGGTATGGCACAGTATGTGCACTAAGTCCCTCAAAAATTCATTCTACTTATGCTTCAGGAAGGTAAAATGCATGAAAGAAATATACACTAGTGTTGCATAAAAGTAAACACACTTACTCCTTACTGAAATGAATGCTGGAAATTGTAAACTCTACTTAAGCCTATTCTTTCAACCTAGAGCATTCACTATAACTATCCTTGTAGGTGTTGCAGGAACATTCACAGAGTATAATGTTGTAGGAAGAAACTGTAATCTTCTATCTAAAATGTTGGGAATGCTTAAATTAAATATACTCTACTCTATTCTAATCCACCTTCCAAGTGGGACCCCTTGGTCAACTTCTACTAATCTACTAACATAGAAGGTAAACCAAAAATCACTTTATTATATTTCAAGAACTAATTAAATAATAACAATGCATAAAATTGGAAAATAACTTGTTGTGCAAGATGCAACAATGTATTCCCAAAAACTTCTGAACTTACAAACTAACAGTCAAATCCCTATAAATAGAGGATCGACACTTTATTCCAAAATAGAAAAGAAAATATTTGACTGAAATCATGCCAGAGAAAAAAGGGGAATGTAGCAGCCCACGACATGTGCAATAAAGTTTGGGTGACCAATTCAACACAATGATGAGTGTAGATGGAATATAGCAGCGCTACATTCCTGTATTTTTGGAATAGTGGCTCCTCTTTTATAGTATCCATGTCTTTTGATGCCATGATGGTTACCCATCACAGCTGGACCTCAACGTTCTCTTTTAAATGTTGTCTACCACTCTCAAGCTGCTCCTACTTCCTGGCAGGTTAGTTATCATACAGAAATATTCATACAAGTAAACTTAATCAAATTGATCCAAATATTAGAACACACACTCTGATAGCTATATGAAATACTGCAATATATATATGATATTGGAAAAACATGACATAACTATCTACCCATGGGTTTGACAATTCTAATTGTACTTTAACACAAGTTCAACTAATTATAAGCCCGCAAATGTTTTGGTAATACTTAAAACATAGTATTAAGATCAATACAATAGAGACAATAAATGGTCTTATCATCTGCCCCCTGGTAAGTTGAATGCTTGTCCTCAAGCATTGCATCTTCTGGTAGTTACTCAAAAATCACCAACCTTTGTCCTTCCTTGCCTCTAGCTCTTGAAAGTGTAATAGAATCCTCTTGTCCTCTCCTAGACATCCATTCTATGATCCTCCTATAGCTGATCAAGCATTTCAGCATTGATGTCATAAAGGGGCCAAAGGAGCATAGGTGGTTGCATGGTAAGTGGACACTAGATTTCTTGTCTAATTTTTCTACCCATCTGCATGTATTTCAGTTCTCTGTGAATGGTTTCTTGGAGGTTGATAGGGGTCTATGGCTCTGACCTCTTAAATTCTTTGGGTAATCTACTCCACTTGCTTCTGGCACCAGCCAGGGCTCTCTGAAAGACGAAGTAATACATGTCATCATACTCTTTATAGACCTCTATTCTGATCCCAAAGATTTTCTTCCTTGTTTCCTCTTTGACTTTTCCATAAGTCAGATTGAACCAATCTCTAAGGAGTACATCCGGTTTTCTGCTCTCTACCCTCAATGGCAATGCTTCTATTTTCTCCTAATCCCTGTAATTTTCTAGATGTCTGTCATAATTGGCCTCATTGTGCATCCAGGACATTAATTCCCTCAGGTTTACATCCCCTATGTAAAGTAGAGGGTTCCACTTAGTTTTTATAGGGATAATGAAGTTGTGTATATATAGTTCACAAAGTAAGTTCTGCTGCCATGAGGGAAGGGTCTGGTATAGGTCATAAAATTTTTGAGTTTTTTTAAACTCAGAGTCTATATCTTTAAGGGTCATCATTAATTGGAATAAGAGTAAATATTCTTTCAAACAGACGGCATAAACCCTAGGTGGTGGCCTACAAGTGATTATTTGATTAGCCAACTTAAGGGCATGATCCATCTTTTGTTTTTGTTTTGCCAATTGTTCTTTTAAATCTACAATCTCCTCCCCTTGCTCTGTTATTACCTTCTTCAAATGTTTTTACAAATTCATCTATTGTGTCTTCATCAAACTCTGTTAATTTCAAGAAATATCCTAACCAGCTACATGCATTAAACCTCCTTACTACTTCAACATCTGAAAGTAAAACGCTATGTACTACTGGCTCATGTCTCTACAACTTCCCTCCCATCTGTGTTTGCCAATTTTTTTCAATTTTTCTGCACTGTAATCGATAAATTCCTTATTCCTTCTTGAGTTTCAGACTACTCCTTTTAAAACTATGGACCTTCTTCTGCATTCCTTTGTTATTCTTATCATGAACAATGATAATGTGCTTAAATAGGAGAAATTATATCTCTTACTGTGAGTTGCCACATACTTTAATTGTAGGTCACATCAAGTCTGACAATTAGGGATAATTTGGTAATAAAGGTACAACACTTGTACGATGTAGCAACAAGATTTTAATGAGACAAGGGTAAAGTACAGATTTGAGGTGATGTTAAATCTTCTAGGAGTAAATAGAAATGACATTTTAGGAATTAATACATTTCTCTGTCCCCTACAAAACATTGAAAAGTGTCCTCACTTGGCATAGTTGGCATGAGGTATGGAACTGGCTTAATGTCATAATGATACATTTATTGCAGTACTAGATATAATCATTGAGATCTATGTGCTAAAAATGGAAAAAAAATTGAAAAGCTTATACCTGTCATTCATTTATTGCACATGCCAAAAAAAGGTGGTGAGAATGGAATGATGGTGGTAGCAGTATGCATCAGTGTTCTTGGCTCTTATTTGAAGAAAAGAAGGGGGAAAATGGTGATGATGTGGAAGGTGGATGGGTGGAAGATAAAGAAATGAAATGAGTTGGAAAGAAGATTTTAGAAAGTGAGTGGAGAAGTGAACTTCATGTAAACATGATTTTTTTATTATGGACATGCTTGAAGGAATTCTATTGAAGAGCTGCAAGAAGAAGGTTTGCACCCTCTGTTGTAGGAAGTGTTACCTGTTGCTCTTTTGAAACTTGTTGAAATTGCTGCAAGATGTCTCCTTTTGTTTGAGGCTGATGTCCATTGACTAATATCTTGAAGTTTACTAGGTCAATTGTGGTCAATTGGATGGCTCCATTGGTGAAGACATGGTTTATTTCATATGGGCCCAACCATCTTGTCTGCAGCTTGCCTGGTATTTCTTTGAATCTAGAATCATACTGTAATGCCCAATCACCAACTTGAAACTGCTTTCTCTTAATATGTGAGTCGTGCCACTTTTTCCTTCACTTTTGGACAATTTCAATGGGCTCTAGGGAAGATTTTCACATTTCATCCAAGGAATTGGGATGTAGCAATCACTCTTTTTGTGTTGTAGGGAGATCAATATTTAACTCCAATGTTTTCTGCAAAGTTTTGTCTTCAAATTTAATGGATAGCATTGTTGCATTTCCATATAATAGCTCAAACAGAGTGAACCCTGTGATGGTTTTCCAGGTTGTTCTATACACCCAACCAGCTTCTTATAGCCTACTACTCCAATCTCAGTGGTGCAAATGAACTATTTTTGTTAAGATGGCTTCAATTTCCCAATTTGTAACTTCGGCTTGTCCATTAGCCTAAGGATGATAGGGGCTTGAATTTTGATGTCTGATATTATATTCCTTCATTAGCTATGTTATTATATTGGAGGTGAATTGAGTGCCTTGATAAGTAACAAGTTCTCTTGGTACTCCATATCTGGTGAAACTTTTGTTATACAAAAATTCTGCAACCTTATGATCCTGGGCATGCTTCGTGGCTTTTACTTCGACCCATTTGGTTAGATAATCAGTGCACACCAAGATGTAGGACTTCCCATTGGATGGAGGGTCTATTGGACCAATGAATTTCATGCCCCATTTGTCAAACGGTGTCACCACAACCTATGGATTGAGGGGCATTTCATCTGATCTTGTTGGTTGGCCCATTATCTAACATTTATCACATTTCCTTATGTAACTAGCTACATCCTTGAGAAGTGTAAGCAAGTAGTAGCCAATTGTTAAAATCTTTAGGGTTTTCCTTTATGTTGCAAAGTGTCCCCCACATGGCTCATTATGACATGCATGGATAATGTCATATGTCTCATCTTCTCGCACACATCTCCACATTACTTGGTCAAGTCCAGTGTAAAATAGTGTGTTATCAATCCAAGAGAAGTGGAAGCTTTTCTCTACAAGCAATCTCCTATTATTATAAGAGAAATGTGTGTGCATTTTTTTAGCTGCAAGGTAATTAGCTATATCAGCATACCATGGATTTTGGACAGTAATATGAAATAAATGCTCATCCAGAAATGCATCATCTATCAGATTAGTATCTTCTTTAGCATGATGGATTTTGGATAGATAATCAGCGACCACATTCACCTTCACTTGCTTTTCAATGATGGTGGAAGCCATACCAACTAGAAAATATACTAGTAAAGTGGTAATCAAGTTCCTGACTAAAAAGATATTGAAGATATTTGGTGTTCCTCATAAGATTGTTTGTAATAATTCTATGTGTGTCAGATCTATAGAATTCATTGAGTTTCATGATAAGTATGGAATAACGATTTGTTTTATATCCCCTTATCCTCCTCAAGGAAATGGAAAAGTGGAATCTAGAAACAAAAATATAATGAATATTATCAAAAGAATGTTAGATAACAACAAAATATCATGGGATTCAAAATTACCACTTGCACTTTGGGCAGACAGAGTTACAATTAAAAATTCTGCTAGATATGCCCCATATGAACTTGTTTATGGAAAGGAATCTCACTTACCACTAAACAATTTGTTTCCAGTATACAAGTTTGTCAATAATGATCAATGGGAAGAAGTGGATTTCATGGAAGATAGAATCCAACAACTTGCAAAATTGGATAAAGTAAGGAATCAAGCTCATAAAAGGAATCAAGAATTGCAGCAGAAAGTAAAAGATCTATTTGATAAGAAGACTAAAAAAAGGAAATTTCAGGAAGGAAATCTAGTTTTGAGGTGGAATGTGAAAGATCAAGACAAAGGAAAACATGGAAAGTTTGATGCTTTATGGATAGGTCCTTTTGTTATTATTGGTAAAGGAGGTGAGAATTATTACATCTTACAATATTTGGAAGGTTACAAGCATGAACTTCCTGTACATGGTCAGTAACTTAAACCTTTTTTCTATTAAAGTAAACAATAGGTAGGTTTTTTTTTCTTCTTTATCTTCACAATATATATTATTCTTGTGTTTTCTAATAGTATTCTTTCTAGAGATAGCTTGGATCTTGTTGTGTTCAGGTATAAACACATATCCCCAAAAATATCCACCAGTGGAACCCATGTCTGCAAATCAATCTGTATCCATAATTAGTCAGGGAAGTAAATCTTTACATCTAGCTATTTATCTTCTATAGCCTTTTGATTTATACATTACACTTTTACTTATGCTTCTTAGGTCTTTTAGTAAGTGATATATCATTTGAATCCATATCTATAATAGATATACTTGTCTACCATTGATTTATGCTTATTTCCTCTATGATACAGATAAAAAGATAGCAAGGTCAAAGTTGAAGTACAATGATTGCAATTGACACAGTTTATGAAACTATATGATCATATAATTACCCTCTTCTTACCTATAAGAATGATGGTGTAATGAGGCAATGAGTAAATCTTCTATCCATCATGGGGTGGCAAATTATCCTGGTCTTGACCTCCATGATAATCAATAACAGTCAAATTGAGTTGTTGACAGTTGAAAGTGCACGACCAATGTACACACAGATTCTTTTTAATTGACTTGTCACCACAAAGAAATTTTTGCATGTCTGATGGAGTCAGTTTGACTAAATATACACTGAGTCTCATTTGATCATCTCAATATTTGATCTAACAGTCGAGCACAATGGCGCTATCTCAATCTGCATGACATTTAAACACCACGCGATAATAAAAAAGATGACAGATGGCCCAGGCCCGCCAAGATATACAGGTGGAATGACATAGATACAGGTGTTGGAATTTTTTGGAAGGACATAATGATTAGACTAGATGGAGGTGCATAAAGTGGAGTAAAGAATAGACTACTTAAAAGGCATCTTTTAGCCCATGCTTTAAATAGAAGGTTGGGACTTAATCTAGCGGGTAAAAGTAATCAAATAATAACCAAGGCATTTGAGGCAGATCTACGACCATAGGATATGAGATCTACATATCTACATGACAGTGCGATGGAGAGATGACCAGACGTTAACCACTATGCAATAGCACAGGATGCAACACGTGGCAACAATGCGAAAAAGACAAAACACTTTGATGACTGCATTTATTTGATTATTACATGGCATTTTAGAATATTAAAACCTTTAAAATTAGGGTTTGTTTATCATTGATAATTTGAATTTACGTGCAGATTACAAAGGTGGAGAACTTATTTTGATCAGACAATCTAGATTTCTCAATGTCAAGATGAATCGTCACATGCAGACGTAATGAAAGAGGTCACAGATAAATGATAGACGTCATGGTTGCAATCAATGAAAGATAACAAGCATGATTCCAAAGACTACATACTAGATAATACATTCATTATCATGTACAAATATATATGGGGTCGACATGATCATGAGATAAACTATGGGTGGATATGCAGTCAAATTATCAGCACAATACAGATCCATTAATTAAATTCATCAACTCAAACATACTATGCATAGATCATAAATAAAACTGTGGATGGATATACATGCAGATCTATTGATTAAGTTATTTTCACAAACATATGAAAGACTTGTTAAATTATTGTGAGACCTACTCAGTTGATAACTATTATTGAATAAGGATAATTGGTTATTCCTTTGTTATAATTAAACATTCAGTTATTGATCACTAGGTTAGGTATATGTTAGGAAGCATCGTGTTGATCTGAAGCTTGTCTGCATCGTTTAAGTTTCATACTTATATGGATACCAAGATTAACACATAGGTGGAATAATAAGATAGACTATTATTATAGTCAGATGGGATAGATGGATCAATAACTACAAATGTGAACTCTATTGTACTATTTTCCATAATGAATAAAGATAATTCCTTTTTCTTCATATATGCAATTGTTTCATTAATAATTTTACAATTAGTCCCTTGGATAAACTAATATAACTTCTTCAAAGTGATAGTTTGATGTGCACGCTTCCTGATTTGATTCATAGTCTATATTTCAATTGGTTTTCTCATTTTTCATGGTTAAATTCTATTGATTGAGGCCTCAATTAATTGGTTTGTCATCTGAGAAGTATTATCCTTTTGAAATATCTTTGAATTTTTTCTAGGTTGCATGTACATTTCATAATACCTTTGAAGTGATAAGTTTTCTTGCAAAAATATCTATGAGGTTGAACATGGGATTGGAATAATATATACTCTATTTCACATAGTTGATTAAGACACTGCTCTTTCTTATTTATTGGATTATGGTTATAGTTTCATTATTTAAATTTTTGAGATACTATATCCATCTGCTATATTCAGTTCATATCTTGAATCCAATAAACATTCTTTGAATTCTTGCAACATTACACTTGATTACTTCAATTACATTGCTCTTAGTTTTAGGATCTCAATAGTACTTTGTCATACTTTGAGAGAAAGGAGTTTGGAACACATATTATCTACTCTAAAAATCCCTAAGGATTTGGGAGATAAGTCTAGGGTATAGGCACGCCATCCTTGGTTCTACAGAGCCAAAATTGTAGAAGGTTGATACTTGGAATAGGTTGAAACCTTGTTTTTTGGAAAATCACTTGGGTTTCTCATCATTGGATAGGCAAAATCCATAGGAAATCCAATCTGTTGATTTGAGCACTAACAAATTGGCGACTCTGCTGGGGAGGTTATCATTAAGGATAGTATTCAGAGTTTCTAGTAATAGAGGTTAGGCTCTACTGGGAGAAAAGAATCTAGAAGACAGTAAGTATTTCCTTCTTAGAAGAAGGTGGCGACTCTACAATTTTGAAGTGGTGATAAATTTGGTTATATAATTTTGTTATTGATTATCTCATGTGGGGTAGAAGATCCTTGCATCCTGATCAACTTGAATTAGATTTAAGCATAAAGAAAGGTAGGCCTCCAAGTTCAAATATGTAGCATGTACCACGTATGATATACCCTAATAAGGATGATCGAGAATATGCTTGTGAACAGTTCCCTAATTCAATCCATCATAGCCATGAGAGTAGTGATGAAAATTGTAATCCTTTTTTCCAAGGTAATAGAGGAGGACATGAGTTTCAACATGACCCAAATCAAGAAATGACTGAAAGAGAGATAAGAAATAACAAGTGGGATGTTGTGTTTTGTGAGATGGCCAATGCAGGTTCAGAAGATTAAGAGATGGTCATGGCTCTTAAAATACAACCAGAAGAGGTACTGGGGAAAATGAGAATAACAAGAAGTACAATTAGATCACCAAGAGACAAAGAATTTCCTAAGGATGATAGAAATGGAGTTTACAATCCTCCTCATAGGAAGAACAATGAGCATTTAACAATGATCATACCAACCCTTTCTTCGAGCCAGACAGTAGGGGAAGAACTGAGAAAAATAACAATGATAGGGAAAGGAGAGATCATTGGGGACAGTGGAACAATGGAGAAAAACATAACCAAAAAAATAGAAATTAATTCTAACACATATTTGAGATACTATATGGATCTACTATATTCATTTCATATCTTGAGTCCATCAAACATTCTATGAATTCTTGCAACATATATTACACTTGAATACTTCGAATACATTGCTCTTAGTTTTAAGATCTCAATAGTACTTTTCCATACTTTGAGAGAAAGGATTTTGTGGACCAGAGCCCCAAACCATATCAAACAATCAATCAAAGGTTCAAAACACCTTCTACTCACCATACAATCTAGGGCTATGTTAGAGTTCCCAAAACCCACACATATAAGGCTAGATTAAATCCTTGGTCTTCAATACCCTTAAGGTACTCTTAAGTCACAACTAGAACCAGTTAATTCAGGGATGGAATAGGGGTTCTACCAAGGTTATACATCTTAATTAGATGCAATACAAGACAACTCCCACACCCTAACAATTTTGGGACATCACTTTGACACCAAAGCCTACACAAGGCTACAAGGACTAAAAATGGATTTTTGAGGGAAAATTACATGTAATTCCACCAAGTTAAGTCTTTACCACCCTCAGATGCTTCAATCTAATCACTAAAAATACCCTCCAAGTTAGGACTCTTGACCAATCTCCTAACTAATGTTGTTCACAATTTCCTCCTAGGCCTAATTGGGCAATTAGGTCTCTTTTCCAAAGAAAGTGCCTCAAATTTGATTCACCTTCCAATAACTCCAATTAAAACATATGTTGGATCATATAAAACTACTAAATCAGAGGATTTAGTTCTTCATTCCATCCTTGGGCTTATTTGTGCTTCAAAAACCACAACCAGGACAGCTGCATATATATATGCCTGTCTAGAGGGTTTAATGTTTTCTCTCTTGATTGACTGCCTCCTGAGTTGAGACCCAAAAAATCTTAAAGTACATCCTTCTCCCTTTATTTCCACCAAGTCTTAAATGTTTCCCATGGTGGAGTCTCTAGGAAAGATGAATTTCTTCTTGAAACCCTAGTTAGGGCCTCCCTGCAACCAGTGGCTAATCAAAATAGCCTAAATTTTGATCCACACCACTTCAAGCCTTCAGACCACTTGAAAATTTCTCATAAGACTCAGAGATAACTTTTAGTATCCTTCAATGGTGCATTGGGATCCGTATAGATCCATACAACTCTAATTACAGTCGGAATGACCATAAAAATAGTTGATCTTTATTGATTTAAGAATAAAACTTTACAATGGATTCACTCCAACCTCTGGAGTAAGGTTTTCCAACCTTTTCATACAATATCCAAACATTTCCAACCAAAAAAGGTGGTTTTAAATGTTGGATTTCAAAAGATGCAACTTTTGGACAAAAGGTTGCATTATGCAACATAACAACATTAACAACTTTTGACAAAAGTTGTCAAGTGTTAACAAACTTTCAAAGTTCTAATCCTACACTCTACTAAGGACCTTAGAAAATTTCAAAAAAAAATTTCAACCTTCATTAGGTGTCCTAGACTATTCTATCCCAACCTACCCAATTTTGTCCAAAATGACTAAGGTAGGCAACTAGGTTTATAACATCACCTAGTGTCCCATTGCCTTACAAATAGGACTTTATTGATAACAATGGATCCTAGGTCCAATTAGTAACCTAACCCTTTTATCTTGGGTCCACTAGTGTGCTTGTATTTGATTAATTTGGGGGTGCTATTGCACCATATTCCCTGGCTGCACTGATCTCAAGTCCTCTTGAGATGAGGTCTTCTAAACTTCAGTCATGCCTCTGTATCTCATTTTCATCCATCCATGCAGATTCTTCTTCAGGACTTCCTTGCCACTTGACCAAGTACTTATTATAAACAATCTTCCTTGTTTTTTATTATCTTTGTATCCAAGATCTTTTCAAGATTTCTTGGTTCATGAGAGGGTATTCCTGCAACATCTTCTTCAAGTTCTTCATCCTGCACCTCTGAACCTACATTCACATCACCTTTATAGGGGGTTAGATCACAAATTTTAAATATAGGAGAGATACCAAGGTGTGAGGGTAGTTCAATTTCATATGCATTCAACCCATGTTTCTTCAACACTAGACAAGGTCCTACTTTCTTCATGAGTAGTTTAGTGTGCTTTCCCTTAGGTAATCTCTCCTTTCTTAAATATTCCCATACCAAGTCTCCAACATTTAATTGGACATCCCTCCTATGCTTTTCCTTGGCTTTTTTATACTTCTTTGCACTTTTATCAAGTGCCAATCTCACTGAGTCATGAATTTATTTCATACTCTCTACCAATTGTTCTCCATGAGAACTGAATGGAGTGTTTGGTGGAAGGTCTCTTAGTTCCAAGATGCCTCTTGGAATTTTCCCATACAACAACTGAAAGGGGAATTTCCCAGTGCTTCCATTGACTAATTCATTAAAATCATACCCTTCTTGCGGTAGGACTAAGTCCCATTTATCACCATATTGTTTTGTCAAACACCTAAGTAGGTTTCCAAGTGATTTGTTGATAACTTTTTTCTTCCCATCTGTTTGTGGATGGTAGATAGAACTAAAACTTAGATTGGTCTCTAACCTTTTCCATAAGGTCCTCCAAAAGTGACCAATAAACTTGACATCTCTGTCAGACAGAATGGTTTGAGGTAAGCCATGTATCCTAACAATTTCTTTGAAAAATAAATTTGCAATAGATGATGCATCAATGGTACTTTTACATGGAGTGAAGTGGGCCAGTTTACTAAACATGTCCACTACCACATAGATACTATCATACCCCTTTTGTGTCCTTGGTAATCCCATCATAAAGTCTATGCTGCAACTCTCCCAAGGTCTTGTAGGAATAGGTAGAGGTTGGCATAACCCTGAATTTGTAGATGTACCCTTGGCCCTTTGAAAAATTGTGCATGTCTCCACAATATTTCTCACTTCAGTATGAAGCTTTGGCTAATAATAGAACCTTCTTACCTGCTCCAATGTCTTATACAATCCAAAATGTCCTCCCATGCTACCTACATGCTTTTCTCTGATGATGTTCTCCCTCATTGAACACTTGGCAATGCACAACTAATGTCCTTTGAATAGTAGGCCATTTTGGATCAAGTAACCTGCATACTCAACATGATAGGCCTCAAAATAGTCACAACATACATTATAAATAGTACTAAAATCTTCATCATCTTTATACATATCCTTCAATGAATCAATCCCTACACTTTGAATTTGGATTTCTTGCGTTGTTAGAGTCCTTCTACTCAATGCATCTACCACCTTATTTTGAACTCCCTTCTTGCATTTTATTGAAAAGGTGTAGGCTTGTATTTATTCCACCCATTTCATGTGTTTTTTTCTTAGTTTCTCTTGACTGTTCAAGAAGCTCAATGTTTGGTTGTCTGTGAAAACAACAAATTCTTTTGGTAGGAGGTAGTGCCACCATTTCTTCAATGACTAGACTAAGGCATACAGTTCCAAGTCATAAGAGGAGTATTTCCTCTTTGATTCATTTAGTTTTTCACTAAAAAAAGGCTATAGGAATCCCTTCTTAGCTCAAGATAGCCCCTATAGCTAGGTTAGAAGCATCGCATTCAATAGTAAATATTTTCTAAAAATTAGGAAACACTAGAATAGGTTTCTCCATTACCTTTTTCTTTAGCATTTGGAAGGCTTCTTCTGCATCCTTGTTCCACACAAACTTGTACTTTTATCCACCCTTAGTGGTCTCAAGGCTGGGAGCACACAATTGACTAAAATTCCTAATGAACTTTCTATAAAAAGATGCAAGCCTGTGAAAACTCCTAACTTTAGTCATTTTCCTAGGAGAAGACCAACTCAAGATGGATTCTACCTTCTTAGGGTCCATTTTGATGTTCCCTCTTGAGATTAAAAATCCCAAATATACAAGCTCTTCCTACATAAAAACACATTTATCCAAATTTATAAATATCTTTTCTTCATGCAATCTTTTTAGGACCAAGTTAAGATGTTCCAAATTTTCCTCCTTATTCTTGCTAAAAATAAGGATATCATCAAGGTACACTATGACAAATTTTCCAAGGAATGTTTTGAACACTTCATTCATGAGCCTCATGAATGTACTAGGAGAATTTGATAGGCCAAAGGGCATCACTCTCCACTCATACAAGCCTTCATTGGTTTTAAAGGCAGTTTTCCACTCATCACCATCCCTAATCCTTATTTGGTGGTAGCCACTTTTAAAATCCACCTTGGAATAGTACCTTTCACCTCCCAAATGATCTAATAGATCCTTTATCCTAGGCATAGGTAACCTATACCTAATTTTGATTCTATTTATTACTCTAGAATCAGTGCACAACCTCCATGTGCCTTCCTTCTTAGGAGCCAAAAGAGCAGGTACTGCACAAGGACTGGGACTTTTAGTTATCAATCCCTTATCTAGGAGTTCTTGTAACTATTTTTTACATCTCCTTATTTTTCTTTGGGGTCACCTTATATGCTGCCTTGTTTGGTAGAGTTTCTCCTGGAATCAAGTCTATATTGTGGCTTATATCTCTAATTGGGGGTAATTCATTAGGTAAGTCCTTGGTCACAATGCCTTTGTACTATTCAAGTAGACCTGCTACTTCCTTAGGGCCTACTCTTCTCAGGGGTTTTACTTCCTTCTCAACCTTCTTAGGTCTGTCATCCTTAGGTAAAATGATTAGGGCATAACAAGGGGTCTTTTCTTCTTTCAAGGTTATCAAAAAGGGGTAAGAAAGTTACCTTTTCTCCTTTATAGTAGATTTCATATGTGTTCAATCTTCCATCATGGTGAGCCTCCACACCATATTTCTAAGGCCTCCCCAAGAGCAAGTGGTAGGCATCCATGGGAACAATGTTACAAAGAAATTTGTCTTTCTACTTTCCAAGTTGGGACTCCACCCATGCTTTCTCCTCTATGACAGTTTGTTGGTTCTTTGTGAGACATGACACTTTGTAAGGCTTTGGATGTGGTACCCTCCTCAGCTTCAACTTCTTTACTACTTATTCAGACACTAAGTTGTCTATAGACCCACTGTCTATCACCATCTTCAACACTTTATCTCCACTCATGTAGGTGGTTCTAAATAAAATCTTCCTCTGAGGGGGTTCTTGAGTGCTTGGAGCCTTCAATAATGTCCTTCTCATTATGAAAACTTTTCCTTCTTCAGGTGATGCATAAGACCCATGTGCATTGTCTCCATGATTGTCTTCCTCTCTAACTAAGTTTTCCCTTCTCTCTATCTGGTTACTTGCCTTCTCTAGACACTTGGATACTAAGTTCCCTGGTTAGTTACATCTATAACATCTTTGAGGTCTTAAACTTCTCCCTCCAAACCTTCCCCTTGAATTTCGTCTTCTCCCCCTATAGGAGCATCTAGAACTACTTTCCCCAAAGGAGTTCTCTTGACTAGTTTCTCCAAAACTTCTAGGAGTTTGTCCTCTCCCACTGTTGGTTCCTCTTCCTATATTGCCAAATTCTCTCTAGCCTCTTCCTCTCCCACCTTGCTTTTTCCTTCTCTTGAGTTTTTCTTCAAATTTCAATGCTAATTGATATCATTTTTGGATAGTGGTAGGAGAACATAAACTTAGTTCATCTTGAATGTCTATCCTTATCCCTTGCATATACCTAGCAAGTTTGACACTCTCTGATTCCACTAACTTAGACTTCATGGTAAGTTTATGGAATTCTTCAGTATAGATTGAGATGTCCATCTCCTTTTTCCTTAAACTTTTTCTCTTCCTATGAAGTTTAACTTCATAGTCCTTGGGCACATAGGCTTCCTTCACCAAGGTCACCATCTTCTTCCATGTGCTTACTGGATTCTTCTCCATCTTCACCCTCTCTTCTTGAGTGAAGTTCCACCAAGTTAGGGAAGATCCCTTCAACTTGTACTTTTCTATCTTAACTCTTTGATTCACTAGTATCTCCTCATAGTCAAAGAAACTAGTGAGTGTATCAACCCAATCCATGACTTCTTCTGGATCCATCTTCCCACTATAGACAGGCAAATCAAGCTTACTATCCATGGTCCTTCTCTCCATGGATTTAAAGGTCTTCATGAGTAGCCTTTGTTCTACAGGGATTTCTTCTTCATCCTCCTGCCAAGGGGTTTCTTCTTCACTCCCCTCCTATTCAACTCAAGAGATCCCACTACTCCCTTTCTTTACTTGTTCCATAAGCCTTTCCATCTCTTGCCTCATCCACTTCCTTTCTACATCATGTTCTTTCACCACTCTTAGGAGTTCTGCATTGTTCATCCTATTTGGAAGTTAACTATCTTCTCCACCATCTGAAATGGATGAAACTTGTCTTCCTCCAAAGATCTACTAGTTTCTCTGATACCACTTGGTATAGAGCCCCAGACTATATCAAAAAATCACTCAAAGGTTCAAAACACTTTCTACTCACCATACAATCTAGGGCTCTGTTAGAGTTCCCAAAACCCACAAATACAAGGCTAGATTCAATCACTAGTCTTCAATACCCTTAAGGTACTCTTAATTCACAATTAGAACCAATCAATTTAGGGATGGAACAGGGGTTCTACCAAGGTTATACATCTTACTTAGATGCAATACAAGACAAATACCGCACCCTAACAATTCTAGGATATCACTTTGACACCAAAGCCTACACACAACTAAAAGGAATAAAAATGGATTTATGAGGGAAATTTACATGGAATTCCACCAAGTTAAGTCTTGACCACCCTCATATGCTTCAATCCACTCACTAACAACACTCTCCAAGTTAGGACTCTTGACCAATCTCCTAACTCATGTTGTTCACACTTTCCTCCTAGGCCTAATTGAGAAATTAGGTCTCATTTCCAATTCAAGTGCCTCAAATTAGATTCACCTTCCAATAACTCCAATTGGAACATATTATAGATCATATAAAACTACTAAATCCAAGGATTTAGTTCTTTATTCCACCCTGGGCCGAGTTGTGCTTCAAAAACCATAATCCAAATAGTCACATCTATATGCCTGTCTAGAGGGTTTAATGTTTTCTCTTTCCATCGAGTGCCTCCTGAGTTGAGACCCCAAAAATATTAAATTACATCCTCCTCCCTTTCTTTCCACCAAGGCTTAGATTTTCCCATGGTGGAGTCTCTGGGAAAGAGGAATTTCTTCTCAAAATCCTAGTTAGGGCGTCCCTACAACCAGTGGCTAATCAAAATGGCCTAACTTCTGATCCACACCACTTCAAGACTTTAGACCACTTGAAAACTTCTCATAAGACTCAAGGATAACTTTCAATATCCTTCAATGGTCCATTGGGATCTGTACATATCCATACAACTCTGATTATAGTCAGAATTACCAGAAAAAATAGTTGATCTTTATTGATTTAAGCATAAAAATTTACAATGGATTCACTCCAACCTCTGGAGTAAGGTTTTCCAATCTTTTCATACAATATCCAAATATTTCCAACCGAAAAAGGTGGTTGTGAATGTTGGATTTAAAAATATGCAACTTTTGGAAAAAAATTTGCATAATGCAACATAACAACATTGACAACTTTTGACAAAAGTTATCAAATATTAACAAACTTGCAAAGTTCTAAGCCTAGACTCTACTAAGGACCTTAGAAAGGTTAAATGAAAATTTTCAACCTTCATTAGGTTTCCTAGACTATTCTATCCCAACCTACCCATTTTTTTCCAAAATGACTAAGGTAGACAACTAGGTTTATAACATCACCTAGTGTCCCCTTGCCTTACAAATAGGACTTTATTGATAACATTGGATCCTAGATCCAATTAATAACCTAACCCTTTGATCTTGGGTCCATTGGTGTGCTTGTAGTGGATTAATTTGGAGGTTCTCATGCACCAGTTTGGAACACATATTATCTTCTCTAAAAAGCCCTAAGGATTTGGGAGATAAATCTAGGGTATAGGCCCACCATCCTTGGTTCTGCAGAGCCAAAATTGCAGAAGGTTGATACTTGGAATAGGTTGAAACCTTTTTTTGTTGGAAAATCACTTGGTTTTCTCATCATTGGAAAGGAAAAATCCATAGGAAATCTAATTTGTTGATTTGAGCACCAATAGGATGTAGTGATGTTCATTAGATAGTTAAAAGGATAATGCAAGTAAGATTTGGATTGAATAAATCAATGTATTGTTATTACATGTAGTAAGGTTAGTAGAATTAGACTTATTTGACATGTACTACCCATCTATGATTGATGGATCCGATCCTATGAATGATTCAGTATTTTGTTTAGGATACATATACTAATTATTCCTATGAAGAATATTTTGGGAGATATTTTTAATAACGCTTAATGATTGACTAGATTAGATGACTATTATGATGTGGTTAATAAAGGATTTCATAAAATTTCAGAATTATGATTAGAGGAAGCCCTGAAATTGATTTGATCAGTTACTACATGATGTTAAACTATTTTGATACATTAGACTTATTCAGACAAAGACTTCATATCATTAGACCTTATATGATGATTTCTTCAATATTATGATGATGATGTTAGGACATACTTTCTATGCTCAGAATTATTGATCTTGATTTTATGATTTGGAGAGTAGATTTGAATTATTCTTATTTCATTTAATTTGAAATGGAATTCATGGAATGAGATTTGAAGTGAATATGATGTCGATTCAAAATTATTTATTATGTCTTGAATATGCAAATACTTAAGGATTCTTATGATAAATGAATTTTAGGAAGTTATATAATGATGATATTCAATGATAGTTGATGAGTTATATACTTTTCCTTGTGAAAATATAATATTAAATATTATCCTAATTTATGATGAATGTTGTAAAATGTAAAGTACTAATAGTAAGGTATTTTATGTTATTACCAATATATATATATATATATATATATATATATATATATATATATATGCTTACTTTCATGAGCTACTGATACTTTGATCTAGTGTGCAAAAAATTTACCATAGAATTTAAATGTGGGGAATCAAGGATGGATTAATGTGAATACCGTGTTAAGACAAGCTTAACTCCAAGGGGAGATATAACCTCATTTTTATGTGTTTATTTAGTAAATGTAATGTTTAATTGTTTTATTAATTTGTAAATTATTTAATTGTGATTTATCCACTTGGAATGTCATGTGTGTAGTAATGTGATGTGTTAGAAATCAAACAATTCATAAGCCAAGATCATCTACATGCAAAATAACCTGTTACAAAAGAAACATTTGGAGACAAAAAAGTTCTAAAAGATAAAATATTCATTCAAAGAGGGAATGCAAAATACAAAGAGATCAAACCTTATGAAGCTAATCAAAACCCTAAAGGGGAAAATCTAGGTTGCATAATAATAATTAATAAAAGAATTAATTATTATATGTCTAAAGTTTAACTTAAGTGAAATAGAGATAATAAGTGACTTAATAATTAAAAGAATATGATTTAATTAATAAGTGGAATCACTTTATTACTTTAACAGCCCCCTTAAGATAAACTTAGGGAGAAGATAAAAAAACCTAGAAACAACTACTGAAAGTAGGAAAATGGGTCCCGGCAACAAGGCCTGATCAGGTACCCAAGTACAAAAATCTCTGTAAATAGGAGAAAAAGAGAAAACCCAGTGGGAAAAACCCTCTCCAAAAATAAATAAAGCCTAGTGAAGGACTAAAGAAGCCTCCAAACTAGAGAATGGCCCATAAAATAGGAACAGAGAAAGAACATGTAGAATACCTCAGAAGCATGAAGTTGTAAACACCGTCAAAAAATAATGGTTGGAGCCTCCACTATAATAGAACATGATCAGATAGAGAAGACTATAAACAAATCCTAAAGAGCTGATTAATCAAACCAAGGAAGCATTTGAACCAATAGGAGATACCTCCCATAATCCTGAGCAGGGAGAGGTATGACAGGTACACTAAAACAGACTGCCAAGAAACATTGTATGATGAAGAACGTACAAACACATATAAAGGATGGTGTCATGGAAGGAACACTCACTTGAAACACATAATGAGGCTAATGTCATGGAAGGAACACTCACTTGACAAAGGTAGATGGAAAATAAAGAAAACATCAAACCCCTCCCCCCCCATGGAAATTTATAATGTAGTACGAGTACAATATAATCTCAAACATGCATCTGATATCATGGTAGAATTCAAAGAATTCATAAGCCAAGATCATCTACATGAAAAATAACCTATTACAAAAGCAAAGTTTGGAGACAAAAAATTCTGAAAGACAAAATATTCATTCAGAGAGGAAATGCAAAATACAAAGAGATCAAACCTTATGAAGGTGATCGAAACCCTAAAAAGGAAACCCTAAAGGAGAAAAATCTAGGTTGCATAATAATAATTAATAAAAGAATTAATTATTATATGCCTCAAGTTTAGCTTAAGTGAAATAGAGATAATAAGTGAATTAATAATTAAATCATAAAAGAACTAATTATTATATGTATAAAGTTTAGCCTAAGTGAAATAGAGATAATAAGTGACTTAATAATTAAATCAATATGATTTAATTAATAAGTGGAATCACTTTATTAACATGATGTGTTTTCTTTTGTGGTGTCAATTGACACATGTACATGTGAGTTGACATGACCAAGTGAGTTGGAGTTGGTTAGATTCTTACCTTAGAGCCATCTTGTAGAGTCCCTAAGTTAGGTATCTTGGTTGTTCCAATGGAGGGAATCCCATTTTGTATTTTCGCAAGTCAACTCTTAGTGGACTTTTGAGGGGTTAAATAGAGCCCTAGGGGTTAGGTAGGGTTGAATTCAGATAGCCCAATAGGTTTACTATGGGTTGGGGATTAAATTTTGATCAATAGAATGCCCAAACCTCAATTTTGACCTTTCAAAAAGTGCTTTCTTTGAGAGTAATGGATTTTTATTTTTTTTTTAAATGTGCCTAATCATCTTGAGGGTTAGGTGGTGAGTTAGGTAGGATTTTTATTTTAGTGGAATTTTGGAAGAGTTTTGAGGTTGATTTCCTACTCTCCAAACTTGGAGACTTCTAGATCAAATTGGTGATTTTGGTGAAAGAAGGAAAAAAAAAGCCAAGGGAGGTAAAAAGCTCAACTCAACTTTCATTTTGTAATTTGCTTGTAGCAAGGTTGGTGCTCCTTTCATGGAAGACTCTTGTTCTTTTTTTGTGTATTGTGTGTATGCAATGTAGTAATGCTATTTTTATGAAGCTTTAATCTTGTTCATGGATTTCTATGTGTTTTCCTCTTTGTTGTTTATGATTTGTTTTGTTATGGGTGTGAAAGGTCATAATCACCCTTGGGAGGGAAGAGAGCCTCGAGGGTGAAGGATTTTTGCAATGCCCAAATAGTGTAGAGTCTCTCCTCATGGAGGAGAGGGATATGACATGGAGTAAGGGCTCCATGTTGTCATTTGATGTACTACACATTTGTGGGTGATAAGGGAAGAATTTGTATGTGAAATGGGGGAATGTTATTGTGATATTTCCCATGTGAAGCATTGCTATTGGAGATATTGAGTCTTGTTGAAGGTGTGGTTATTATAGATTGGCATTCTCCTATCTGGATTCATATTCCACCTTCACCCATGTTCATGGGTCCAAGGTGATCCATTATGAAAACTATGGGAATTGGGAGTTTTATGTAAATGTTATATTGCTATTTTTTTGTGTGTTTGAATTGGTTGTTTCCATACATTCTTGACTCCCCAAGCTTGGGGGTGTCCTTGTAAAGGTGTATGTTGGGAGGTGAGCCTTCATGGTCAACCTTTGTAAATTTTCAGGTTATGCTTGAACTCTTGAGAAAGAATGTGAAAGCTTGGGAAAAAGGGAGATATGAGTGTTGAGAGAATCATGTGAATATGTCCATGATATATATATATATATATATATATATATATAGGAAAGTTTTTACTTGATTATATAGCATTTTGATGCCTTTTGTAAGTAGCAGTGGGTTGAGAATTTGAGTGTTTGTCTTGAAGCCACTAATGGAATAATCTATTTCTTATCTTTTTGGAAACTAGATTTGTAGAGGTTTGTTATGCATTTGGTCTCATTTGAAATGGTTGGGTGTAATGAAATAAATGTGTTTCCCTAGATGATTGCTTCTATCATTTTTCTGCTATTTTGGGATAGTACAACTAGGTCTCTGTACAGGGGTTGTATCTCTCAATTGCACCATTGGCTTTAGATAAATTTTGGATATGTTTTAAGAAGTATAGTTTTCTACATTTCCACCGAAGAGATTTCAAAAATATGATTTTATAAAAAATTTATGAATAACAGAGTGAAGTACTATCAAAAATGGGACAATACATCTAGGTCTCTATATAGGGGTTGTATCTCTCAATTGCACCTTTGGATTTAGCTAAATATTGGATATGTTTTAAGACATTTGGGTGTCTCAATTTACATGGAAGCAATTTCCAAAATATGATTTTATGAATAACAGAGTGAAGTACTATCAAAACTGTCATAACTAGGAAAGTCATGAAGAATGGAAACTCTTATTTTTTGGGCTTGGATTTTAGACTCATGAATCTTCTAGGAAGTAGGTAAATGATCTTAATTGATGTTTCTAATACTTAGGTTGGTATGATGTTTTATGTTTCTCGAAAGCATTGAATGGTAAGACCTTATGGATGTTTTAGAAGGTTTGGATCCTAGTGATAGATTGGTGACTAGGAAGGTGACTTGATAAGGGTGACGGAAAGTGGCTTATTAGGTTAAACAATGTTAAGTGAGAAAGTTTATTTAATGGTATGCTAATTAGAATTGATAGAGGATGTAAATTTATTTTATTTAAATTATATTTGTTTTGGAAATTTAATAAGATAAACATTCAAACTTAGTGATTTTTATATTTGAACAAATCTAGGATTTTTAAATTAATGGGAAAATGTACTATGGTCCTATGTGGTAATTATAACTTAGGAAATAATTAAGTGACTATATTAGATTTAAACTTAGGGTAACATTATTATTTTTTGAAGATTAAAAATAAGGTAATAAAATAAAAATGAAATGCAATTTTTATCATGAGCTAATTAATATTAATATTTGGTATTTTACGCAATAGGACAATTCATAGTAAGTTGTATTAGAATTAATCTAGGGGTGGATGTTATAGATAATACAAGTTGGAACCTTATGTCCCCCTCAAGTCCTATATTAACAAATTCTTATTTTAATTAAATTAGACGATAAAATGAAGATTATATTATTAATTAAATTAATGGAGGAAATTCTTACTTATAGTATATGAAATTTATTAAATTAAACTATTAATAACATTAGTAATCAAGAAGGGTTAAACCTTGCGTCAGTTAAGATTTAATTAATTGATTTTTATTTTGCAACATTAATTATGGATTAAAGTGAAGCCTTATGTACCCTCATGAACATTAATTGACAATGCAACCTAGTGGATTCCTTAGGGGTTAATGTGATTTGAGTTTTGTTAAAACTAATTATTTAAATGTATAGATATTTTTTATTAAATACTCTTGATTTATCTTATCCCTTATTATTAAAGCTAATTATTTAAATCAACCTCACAAAGTTATGCTAAGTTTAGATTTGAAACCTAGTGAACAAACTAGTAAACCTTATCATCTTTAATCTATCAAGGGACGTTGTCAAGCCAGCGCTTGTCATGATTCCCCTTGAGGATCATCTCATTTTAACATTTGGATAGTTAACCAAGTAAACATTGGTATATATCACCACAACAACTTGCGACTATAGTAAACTTTTAGTTTCAAAAAAAATTTATTGGTGTGTTTTTCCCTTAAATTTTGGGCATGACATCATCAACTTAACAATATAGCTTACCATGGTCACAGAGCCTGGGATGGTGGGTCACACTTTTAAATGTGTGGTCTTTCAAGCACATAGTTGTATTTTGTCCATTTTTATGGACCGGTAATACAGCCATGACAGCCCTATATCTACTACTATGATGATTTTGTTCATAGACAGGTGGGACACACCAGGTATCGAGAGGTTTATTGGATACTTTAAGGGAGTTTGGATGGAAGCTATTTATTGAATGTCCAGTTTGACATAGGGAGGATGAGCATATGTATTATTGTAGATAGGAGAGATATCTAGTTGGGAGTTCTACACAGTATTCCTATATCACTAAGATACATTATTGAATCATTTATTAAGATAGTTTGGTGAGATACATGGAGTATTGATTGGCTTAGCATAGTTTTCCCAGTATGTGGTGGATGTTAGAGTTTGGGGACCCATTATCCATATATAGACCATAGTGACATAGTTCACCACTTTGGCACCACTGAGATGGAAGTGGAGATCAAATGTTGGAGATTTAGGGAGTATAGGTGATTTTGTTGTCTAGTGAGGTACACACAGACCTATATCACATATGGATTTGGGTGTACCAGTTTCTATAGATATTCATAGGAATTATCTAAAGTCAAGGAGGAGAGATGGGATATAGGGTAGGAGAGTTAGATGGGGTGGTCGAGGATGGATAGGATGAGGGAGAGATAGAGTTTTATATGGAGGATCAGGTGGGAGAGGTGATAGTGATGGTGATGATAGTGGATATGGTGGTGGTCGCGAAGGAGGGAGAAGTGGAGAAAAATATGGAGAATGAGGAGGAGGGAGAGATGGGGGACAAGGTGGAGGAAAAGGATATGGAGATGGAGATGATAGGGGTGGTGGAGGGGTTAGTTTTGCAGCTTCCAAATTGATTCCTCCTATTGGTGCGCTTGTGGTAGTAGCAGAAGAGGGTGTGGGAAAGGAGGAGTCTTGCATTGATGTGATTGGCAGTAGTTCAAAGATGATTGGGAGCACTAGCACTAGCACTAGGTCTTCCAATAGTGATGATGAGATGGAGGAGGCAACAAGAGGTGGTGATATAGATATGGCATATGACTCTATTGGTGGTGATGATACTGGTTTTATTGATGTGGCTATGGGAGGATTTGATGAGGCATCACAGGATGTACTTGTGAGACCAAAGGGTTTTGATTTTGATATTGATACAAAAAAGATGGATAGTATGAGATAGCACTATCAATATTTATAAGGCAAATATGATAGAGTATTCAGGAGTTTTAGTAGAGAAGAGGCAAGAGCGGTGGAGGCAGATGGTAGGTCTCAAGATACAGATGAAGAGTGTCATTAGTATATTGGGAGGGTGACTGCCTTGGATAGGAGGATGGAGAGGATAGATAGGGAGATGGATGTGGAGAGGATAACATGAGGGTCAAGATATAGGTAGAAGAGATCAGAGTGCGGGGAGAAGATACCAGATCTAGGGTGACGGAGACAAAAGTTAGGGACTTCATTTCTAGTGTGTAGGATGCCACTACCCAGTAAATCATCGACAAATACTTTCAGGAAGGGTAGAGAGAACAAGAAAGACTCCAGAGATATAGAGGGAGATTGATTATTGGTGGGGGATAATGAGCAGGTTGTGTCAATAGCATAGAGGGTTCCTAGTTACACTCCATCTCATCGATATCAGAGGACTCAAAGATCTAAGGGAAGTGGTGCAGTGCTTCCACCTAATAGAGCATCACCATCAGTGACAGGTCTTCCTCTAGGACATACCGAGATTGGTACTTTTTCTTCAGTGCCACCTAGGCCTTCTAGATCAGAGGGTGGAGGTAGTTCTAGTTGATTATGGATAGACATTTTTTATATATTTTGGATCTTGTGAGATCTCCTTGATGACATTGTACCATGATACATTTTGATTTATTTACATATATGATGCAATTTTGGCGACCTTATATGATGTCTTTATGATCTACTTTGCATTATGTTTTATGCACATGATGTCTATGAGATTCTACAATTTATGATATACTCCTTTATGTATGCATTTCCTATTATTATAGATGTTATGATGATGTGTTATGCACTTTTTTTGTATTTTCATATGCACTTTATGCTATGCCATAATTATCTATGATGCAGATATGATAATGGACTATGGTATATTGATCTAAATGTGCTTTTATATGATGGATGGATGGATGGATGCATGTATGATGTGTACTACATGATCTATGATGTATGAAAACTAGCATCCAGGTGAAGGATAACTTGTGACTAAGAGGGGGTGAATCGGTACAAGTGGGTATTGACCTAATTCAGCCACCGATCTGATTAACTACACTAGCAACTTATTTACTTCAAAGCATATGAATGACATAAAAAATAACAGAAAACAATTTCAATCATCCACAACTTTAACACACATAACACAAGTATTTTATCATGGAAACCCTTGTCAAAGGGAAAAGGAAAACCAAGGTGGAGATGACACCCACAAGCCCAATACTACAATCTGACTAATAAGGTTCTTCTTGAACACCAGTTAACATACATAGTTGATCTTTTTTTACTGATCATGTACAGTTCTTACTGATCACTATAATCATGATATCTGAGTATATTTCCATCAAGGACAACCAACTATGCATCCTCTCATGTCCACTTTGCATATCTCCTTCAAAACCTATCATAATGCCAATAGAAAGATGTGTATTTTTTTCTTTTATCATCATACTTTATCTTAAGGATTTTGATAGGACTGAAAGAGAGAATTATTAGTAGTGATAGATAGGAAAATGAGAGACATATGAGAGTGATAAGAATGAATATTTATTGGAACCTGAATCTATTTTTAAAAAACTTTGAATTCCAACTTATTTGAGAAATTTCTTTCATCATTGAGTCACTTTTATTATAGAAAAATTGAATATCATCATACATAGATATTAAAGATTTAGGCACAACTATCTTTTTGCATTCTAACAAACATTCTGAACAGACAAGGAATGTGGGCCAATAAATCTAGGTCAGTTGTTAAGATTCAAAGTATGTGCGGCGTATCACAACTTAATTATCTATTGCAAGGCCTACAATTAGATATTGCATGTGGTTGTGAATGTTCTTACCACAGACACTCAAAATGCTATTTTAAGATTTCTTGACCAACATCCCATAGAGAGAAGACAAAAAGATAAGTCATGAACCATCACGGTATCACTTATCACTTAAGTGGAATCATGGATATGCATAAGAATATGACTTGAAAAAATCAAGACATAATAAGACCAAATCAACTCAACAAGTAAGCAGTCATATTGATTATGTGTCTGTGTTTTTGTAGTAGTTTGGACATTGATTTTTTGATGTTTTGATGATGCTATCAGATGAAGTATAGGGTACCCCATTTAAGACTACTTCATTTGGTTTTGAGTGTTCCCTTCCTTGTCTAAAATAACATGATTTTTTGACAAAAGACACTGCTATGGGACTTCATTGATAGGTGAGACAGTTTGATCAATCTGAATAAGGACATGTTGATAAGTTTAATTGTTTTGACTTGGTTCCAATGAAGCTCAGACTTATTGTATGATGTTTTTAAATGCTTTTTTTTAAATTATAAAGAACTAAATTGATATCCAAAGGAGATTTTATTGCGTAATTTTCTCAGTTTTATGATTTTTTTGGCTATCTGGTGACAATTTTTTCAAGACTCTTGCAAATGTTTTTGCTCCACCATAAGGTTTGTATGTTTGGAGTCAAGGTATGTGTAGTGTATCACATAATTGAAGTCCCTTATCATAGACACCCATACATGGTCGCCCTAGATGAATATTTTGTGGTTTTTGATGTTTTTGAACTTTTGAAGGATTTTCTTATTTTTAAAGATTTTTTAGGAAATTTTAAATTTTTAAGGGATATTTTGAAAAGAAAATTAATTTTTTTATAGGGATTTTTTTAGTGCTTAATGGATCTTGACATTAGGGTGCCCCCAGGAAAAATAGAATGAACAATTTATTACAGAATGGCCATGGTGGATTGACTTTGTGTTGAATATGAGATGGTGGGTCAAGTTCAATAGACAAACTTCAATCCATGATAGATTTTATTGTGTTATATAGTGTGAAATAATAATGATATTAGATTGGAGTGATAATAGATGGTAGAGCAACGATCTCTGCACATGGCGTGGGATTGCCTGGTTTTCACCATGGTACTTTCCCAAGGCATCACCAAAGTTATTTTCACCATAGGATGAATTTATTTCTCTTGTATTTCTATTTTTTGTAACTAAAAATGCCTAATTGCCAGGTTTTTGCCAAGGTAACCATTTTTTTGTTTATTTGAATTTTTTTTATTTTTGCTTTTATGCTATTTTTTACTTTTTTGAAATGGGTCCACTCTAACAACTATGAATGGTACTTGTGTAGATGTAATTAGTTGATGGGTTCTGGTAGAGGATGGACCTCTAATACAAATATCTGATATGCTCCAGACTTGTAGACTGTTGTTATGATATAAGGACCCAATGATTTTGGTTCAAACTTTCCTGGTTTTCTCTTTTTGTCTAATTTTTTCTCATTTTCCATTAGGACTAGGTCACCAACTTCAAAGGCTCTAGGAATGACCTTTTTGTTATAGATCTCATAAGATGTTGTTGATATTATTGCAAATGTATCAGTGCATTTTCTCTTTTTCATCAATCAAATCTAGCTCCTATAGTGGAGATACTCTATAATCCTCATCTGAAATGATGCGTTGCAGAGATACATGCAATGATGGGAGCTTAACTTATATTGGAAAGATAGATTTAGTATGAATATGGATTGGATCCTATGGGAGTACAGAAACTAGTACGGTATGCCCATAAGATGGGTTTGAGTTGGAGGTGTCAGTCCCAACCAGCTTTATTGACCATCTTTTTCAAAAAAATTATAATGGTTTTATTTGTAGCCTCAACATGGTTGTTACCTTGGGGAAATTAGAGCGAAGAATAGCTATGGTAGATATGGATTTTTTTCAAAGATCATCTACTTATTTATTTTTGAAGGGGGAGCCATGATCTGTAATGATGGTCTATGGAACATCGTACAGGCTTATGATTTAGTTCAGAAGAAACTTAGAAAAAAAATTTCCAATGGTGTAGGTCATTGGAATTCCTTCAACCCACTTAATAAAATAATCATTGGCTATGATTATTTACTTATGACCATCAGAGGATAAGAGATGAATCTTGCCAACTAGGTCGAACCCCCATTGCGAAAAGGGTCATGGTGATGTTAGTGGTTGCATTTCCTAAGAAGGTGCATAGATGAGGTTCTCATGTATCTAACATTTTTTTCATTTCTATACATATAGGAAAGCATTATGTTTGCATTGTATTTCATTAATAACCAATCTTTCAAAACTTATTGGTTAATGTCAAGCGACTAGAATGAGCATCGAAAATGCCCCCGTGTGCTTCTAATATTGATGTTTGTGATTCTTCTGAGTTGAGACATCTAAAGAGTGTTCCATATAGACTACTTTGGTAAAGTGTACATTGGAAATTATTGTGTAATGGGAGGCTTGTCTTATCAA
>MU226859.1:2878782-2893413 GCA_018584345.1 Thuja plicata
TACGTCCCTGGGTTGACAAGTTAAATGCACCTCATAGTGGGAGAAGTAGTCCTTAGATTGAATAAAATATTCCTAAGAAAGGCCTTGAGCATGATTATTCCACACCTATTGTGAGGCAGTTCATTTTTGGCACCGTTGGTGGGGATGGTGTCAAGCTAGGAACATTTTTGAGTCATTTTTCATTCCTAGTTAGTTTTTAGATTTGTATTCCTAAAAATTGCTTCACAAGCGTGAAGAATTCAATTGCATGCATCGAAGAGAAAGACAACAAGATGAATATGGCAGATTTCTCCCAGTAGAGTCTGCTAATTTGAACGAGCAATTTGAAGTTGAGTTACCCTTTGAAGAAGCAAGTCTCGACTTTCCTGCAGCATCTTCCTCCAGAGCAGAACCATTTGATATAAGCAGTCTTTGGCCTTTTGTTGAAGTCTTGGCCAGCTTTCTAGATAATTTTGGCCCAAATCCACCTATTTTTAACAATCCCATAGCTAATGCTCCTTCCCAACAACAACCCCATAATCAAATACCCCCAGTAATGGCACACCCTACTTTCCCATTTCCTCTCCTGAGCCTTATAAACAATGCTAATCTCAAAAATATACCTAAAACTTCTCTTCTGAATTTTTATGGTCTTATAACGGAGGATCCTGACACTTTCTTGTTTGATTTTGACATAGTCTATCAAAGCTTCAACTATAATACTGATGCCCATAAGCTTAAGTTGTTTCCTGTAACACTAAAAGAGTTAGCCTTACGATGGTTCATGGGCTTAGGAGCCAATCCAGCAAGTACCTAGGAAGAAGATGCAGATATTGTTTCTGAAGAAATACAAAGATTATTGCAAGGGGAGTGACCCAAAAGGAGATGATATCTTTAGGATGTCTCAAAAGGAGGATGAAACATTGGAGGACTATGTTTCATGTTTCTTGTACACAATGCAGAAGAACCCCCAACATGTACTGGAAAAGGATTCACAGAAACTAGTCTTCTTAAGAGGGGTAAACGATAATTGTCTGGAAGCATTAGACTTGATGGCTGGTGGAGACATATCCCAATCCTCTTGGGATGACCTCAAGAAAATCTGTCTCAACTACTCAAGGTCAACTGTGAAGAAAGGCAGAGGATACCATCCCACAGTCACAAAAGGGATTAGTTTGGGCATTTCAAAGCTAGAGATATCTAATTTGCTCACAAATTTCAAGAAAGACATCATAAATGATGTAGCTACACATCTTGACACCATGACTGCCAAGAAGAAGCATATAGAGGCTGAATCACAATTGGTTGAATACTGTCCACACTGCTGCAAACAAAAGAAAGACTGCGGATGTAAGTTGGTAGCAAACCTGGAAAATCAACATTTACCAACTGGCTACATGAAGATAGATGGAGACAATGATCAATTGTTCTTCATTGCTCAACATCAACCATGGGATTCACGACAAGGTATGCCACAAGATCCTCTACAATTTTCAAATTCTAACATTAATCAATGGAAAAACCAAAGTTATCATAACACTTCTCAGTAATCTCAACCCCAGTGGCCTAACCAGTAAAACAACCAGTGGCCTAATCAGAAAAACAACTAGTGGCCTAATCAGTAGAATCAATGGCAACCACCGCAAGGAAATTGGTAGCAAACTAATCAATGGAGGGGGCCTCCACAGTGTCCTGACCAAAATTTTGGCTGTCCACAATTACCACCTCCAGTGCAACCACCTACAATAATTCCACCTCCTACAGAAACTAATGCTAATCCAAAGCCAACCCAATTGCCTACTCAACCTCATCCAAATTCAAACAACAAATAGCAGCAGCAACAAACATACACTACTAACACTCAGCAGTGTCCTACTTATTCACTAGAGATAGCTGATATCCATTTGAGGTCTGGTACTACTCTGCCTACACCTGAATATCCTATTATCACGGAAGTTGCAGACACTCCTGCAGCACTACTTCCAAAAGCCACGCTGCCAAATATCAGCCAGCCAACTGATATACCCAGCAGAACTACAGTCCACACTCCAATAAATCCACCCTTTCCACATAGGCTAAACAAGGAAAAACCTATATCCCAAGAGGAAGAAACATTTGATATTATTGAGCAGCTAAAAGATATGAACATCCAAATCCCTTTGTTCCAAGCTATCAAAGATATACCTCTTTATGGAAAGGCTATTAAGGAAGCATACCTTAAGAAGCCAGGACGGAAGAAGAAATACCCTCAAACAGTCCATGTTGTAGGGAAATTAGCAGATATCATGTTAGGAAAGGTGGTAATACCAAAGTATTCAGTTCCTGGTAGCCCAGTAGTCAACCTGATAATAAATGGACAAACTCTAAAAAATGCTTTAGTTGATTTGGGAGCAGCAATAAATGTGATGACTAAGGATACAATGCATAGGCTAAGCATAGAAGGCTTATGAACAACACCCACAATGTTACAACTTGCTGACAGTTCAACTGTTACTCTAGATGGTCTCATAGAGGATGTGGTAGTTACCTTAGATTCATGGGAGTATCTTTCTGATTTTCTTATCCTATCACCTAAAGTAAACTTTGCTGGCTATCCTGTAATCTTGGGAAGACCCTGGCTAGCCACTACTGATGCCAAAATTAATTGCAAATTATGCAATATGACAATTTCAAATGGTCAAGCCATAAGCAAGCTAGCCTTATATCCACCTACCCAGCCCCAACCAGACTTGGGAGAACCTATTTGGCAAGACTTAGGGGATGAAGAGGAAGAGCTGAATTCAGTAGCCCAGCTCATGATGTTCCATAGGCAATCTTTTCTAAAGATGCAAGAGGAAGATGATTTGATATAGAGAATTCTTACCAATGAATGTGTTGTGGCTAAAGATATTTCTAAGAGTTATATTTTACAGCTATGTACCTATGAGGACTGTGTGTTTCCAGCAACCCCTGAGATAATTGATCAATTAACGACAAGTGAAATAGCTAGAAGTCCAGTGCCCGAAGTGTTAATGGCAGAGCTAACAACAATAGTGGAACTTTCCCTTGGTCATAACCTCCATGTAAACAACAAGTTGTCCCAATCATAGTTGGCATGGTTAACCAAGCTCCTCAACCAACATGAAAAATCCTTTGCATGGGATTATGGGGATATGGAAGAACTAAAACCTAAACTTTGCACCCATAGAATCTACATCAGTGATGGAAGCTTTCCACTTCATCAACCTCAGAGGAGAATAAATCCCGCACTAAGAGAAATAGTCAAAACTGAGTTGCAGAAGTTGTTAGATGTTGGATTCATCTATCCAATCTCTGATAGAAAGTGGGTATCACCATTGGTCATTGTACCTAAGAAAGGAGGTAAGTGGTGGATATGTGTGGATTACTGGGAATTAAATAGTGCCACAAAGAAGGATCACTTTCCTTTACCTTTTATTGACCAGGTCTTGGATAATTTGGCTGGAAAGAAATACTTCTCCTTTCTAGATGGATACAGTGGTTACAATAAGATAAGCATTACCCCCGAAGATCAGGAGAAGACCACATTCACATGCCCTTGGGGCACATATGCTTATTTAGTATACCATTTGGCTTATGCAATGCACCTGCTACCTTTCAAAGAACTGTGATCAGCATCTTTGCTGATATATCACAAGATTACATGGAAATCTACATGGACGACTTCACTACATTCGGTGTCACATTTGAGGAAGCCCTGAAGAACTTGGAGTCGGTACTAATCAGATGCGAGGAACACAACCTGTCTCTCAATAGTGAAAAGTTCTTTATGATGATGCAGGAAGGCGTGGTGTTGGGACATTTTATCTCCAAAGCTGGAATCCAGGTAGACCCTGCGAAGATAGAGGTAATTCTCACACTCCCTATTCCCACTAAGAAAAAAGATGCCAGATATTTCCTAGGTCATGCTGACTATTATAGGAGTTTTATCTAGAACTTTAGTCAAATAGCTAGTCCTTTGTACACCTTACTTACCAAAGAAGTTGAATTTTCTTGGACAAAAGAATGTGATGAATCCTTCCTGTAGCTAAAGTCACTTTTGACAACTGCACCAGTACTTAGGGGTCCTAACTGGACTTTTCCATTTCACATACATACATATGCTTCAGACTATGCCATAGGTGCTATCCTAGGACAAAAGTCCAAAAACCTTGAAAATGCAATCTATTATATCAGTAAGAATCTCCATGGACCAGAGTTAAACTATACAGTGACTAAAAAAGAATTGCTAGCAGTAGTTTATGCTCTGAACAAATTCTACCATTATGTAACTGGTTATCCCATCTTTTTTCATACTAACCATGCAGCAATTAAGTTTCTCATGAACAAACCTGCCATCATAGGCAGGTTAGCAAGATGGCTTCTTCTTTTGCAGGAATTTGATATAACAATCATTGACAAGCCAGGGAAATCAAATGTGGTAGGCGATAATCTATCTAGAATTCACCATGCTAAAGAAGATACTACTTTGATAGATGATGCATTTCCAGATGAGCATTTATTTCATATTGCTATCCAAAATCCATGGTATGCTGATATAGATAATTACCTAGTAGCTAACAAAATGCCCACACATTTCTCTTATAAGGATAAGAGGTTGCTTGTAGAGAAAAGCTTCCATTTCTCTTGGATTGATAACACATTATTTTACACTGGACCTGACCAAGTCATGAGGAGATGTGTGAGAGAAGATGAGACATATGAAATTATGCATGCATGTCATAATGAACCATGTGGGGGACACTTTGCAGCCAAAAGGATAGCACTGAAGATTCTAAAAACTGGCTACTACTGGCATACACTTCACAAAGATGCAGCCAGTTATACAAGGAAGTGTGACAAATGTTAGAGAATGGGCCGACCAACAAAATCAGATGAAATGCACTTAAACCCACAGGTGGTGGTAACACCATTTGTTAAATGGGACATGGACTTTATTTTTCCAATAGACCCTCCATCCAATGGGAAGTCATACATCCTGGTGTGCACTGATTACCTAACAAAATGGGTCTAAGTAAGAACAATGAAGCATGCCAAGGATCATAAAGTTGCTATATTTTTGTATGATTAAATTTTTACTAGATATGGCGTGCCAAGAGAACTTGTTACTGATCAAGGTACCCAATTCACTTCCAATATGATAACAGAGCTCATGAAGGAATATAATATCAGACATCAAAATTCAATCCCTTATCACCCTCAAGCCAATGGACAAGCAGAAGTTACCAATCGGGAGATAGAAGCAATATTAACAAAGACAGTTCATTTGCATCGCCGAGATTGGAGCAGCAGACTGCCAGAAGCCATCTGGGCGTATAGAATAGCATGGAAGACTACCACAAGGTTCACTCTGTTTGAACTATTATATGGTAAAGCAGCAATGCTACACATTGAATTTGAACACAAGACATTAAGAACAGCGCTGGAGTTAAATATTGATCTTCCTGCAGCACATAGAGAGCGCTTGTTGCATCTCAATTCTTTGGATGAAATGTGCAAGTCTTCCCTACAGTGTACGGAAACTGTCCAAAAGAAAAGGAAACAGTGGCATGACTCTCATATTAAGAGTAAGCAGTTCTAGGTTGGAGATTGGGCATTGTTGTATGATTCCATATTCCAAGAAATACCAGGCAAGCTGCAGACATGATGGCTGGGTCCATATGAAATAAGCCATGTATTTACAAATGGAGCAGTCTAGTTGACAACAATTGACCCAGTACACTTCAATCTATTAGTCAATGGACATCGACTAAAGTTGTATCACCAGCCACAGGCAAAAGAAGACTTCCTACAGCAATTCAACCAGCCAGTTTTAAAGGATCAACATGTTACACTTCCTGCAGCAGAGGGTGCCAACCTTCTTCCTGCAACTCTTCAATAAGAATTCCTTCGAAGCATGACCATAATAAAAACTTTATGTTTACATAAAGTTCAATTCTCCATTCACTTTCTACATTCTTCTTTTTTTTCAACTCATTTCATTCCTTAATCTTCCATCCACCCACCTTCCACATCATCATTTTTCTATGCTTTCAATAAAGAGCTCATGCGCTGACGCATGCCGCCATCATCATTCCACTCTCGCCACCTTTTGTTGGAATGTGAAATGATGAATTGATAGGTACGGGCTTTTCAATTTTATTTCCATTTTTAGCACATAGATTTTGTTGGTTATATCTAATACTGCCATAAATGTATCATTGCAGCCTGAAGCCAGTTCTATACCTCCTGCCGAGTCTTACAAGGGAGGACACTTTTCAATGTTTTGTAAGGGGTAGGGAAGTGTACTCATTCCTAAATGTCATTTCTATTTACTCGTTAAGATCCTCAAATCTATACTTTGGCCTTGTCTTAATTAAAATCTAGTTGCCACATCACACAAGTGTCAAGTGTCGTACCTTTATTCCTAAATAAACCCCTAATTGTCAGACTAGATGTGACCCAGAATTAAAATCATGAGATAACTCTCACATGAATATCTATAATTCATTTTGTTCATACCGAGAATACTAGAAGAATGTGAAAAAGGGTTCGTGGTTTTACAAGAGGTAGTCTGAAATTCAAAAGAGAAGAAGGTAATTGTCGAGAACAGAGTAGAGGTTGAATTTGGTAAGCACAAATGGGAGGCCAATTGTAGCGGCATGAACCAGTAGTTCATGGTATTTTACTTTCTGATGTCGAGGCAGTAATAATATTTAATGCCTGTGGATGGCTAGGATATTTCTTGAAATTGATGGAGTTTGATGAAGAAGTAGCAACAGAATTTGCAAACACATTTGATGAAGGCCAAGCAATAGTGTGGGGTTTGACAGTCATTGCCACAGAGGAATGAATAGCAGAAGTAACCGGGTTGCTAGCTGTAGGGGAACACTACCCCAATGTGCATGATGCCAGGTCAGCTAGGGCCCAGTTTACCCTATCAGGTGACCCTCCTCTGGAGATTACTAAACAGGGGTGCAAAAGAATGTCCATTCCTCCACCATATTTTGAGTTGGCCACACATATTATCGGGTATTTTACCTGTGAAGGAATATTTTATAATTTGCACATGCATCATTTTAAGTTTCTTATTTATGTAAGGCATAATATTCCAATGAATGTCCCCAATTTCTTGTTTAATATCCTATGCATTAGTGCTGAGGAAACCTAGAAAGGAAATGACAATTATGTTACTCGCCATGCCCTAATTAAATTTCTCATAGAGAAATATCTTAGGGTCATCTCTCCTATAGCATGGGAAAAATTTATCCGGCATAAAACCCTACAGCCTCAGATTGCCCCTAATGTGCAAATTAGCCAAGATAATGCAGTACCCACTGACCTAGTTGTTAAGCAAGGTACCCAAGGGGCAGAAACTGAAAATTTACAAGAAACTATGCCTTTTTTTGCTCATATGAGAAATGTACCTACTTCTGCCCAAACTAAAGGAAAATGGAAGTTAGAGGGAGAAAATTTGGTTCCTGTAGCTGAGCCATGAAACCCTACAGTCTCAAGAGGGAAGAAAATGAAGTCAGTTCCTGCAGTAACTATTCCTGCAGCCACTACTCCTGCAACAAAGAAACCAAAGAGGGTTAGTAAGAAAAAGGCTATAGAGGTTGAGGAAACCCCTGTAAGAAGAAGCTCTAGGATGATAGGGCAGATTCCCAAAGTACCCACCGAAAGCCAATCCTCTTCCCCCAAACAATTTGAGGAGGAAACTCTTATTCATATTGTTCCAGATGATTCTCCTAGCCAGTCTGAGATTCCAGACATTTCTCAAAATCAAGATGAGAAGTGTGAAACTGATCCAAATGTATGTCAAAATGACCCAGGAGCTAGTCACCAGAATGTTCCAAACCGTGAAGAAGAAACCCCTATAACTCACTAGCTAGCTTGCACAGAAATTGCCCTAGTTTCTTATAAGCAAAATTGGTTAATAAATTTCTTAGAGCAGTCATGGATGGAACAAAGGAGGAAGAATAGCCAGGATAAAAATAGTGGTCTGATTACTCTACAAATGCTTCTCTTCCAGTTATATAATAAGCATGTGTTGACAACCACTCTATGGGGAGAAGAGAAAAAGAAATTGCAGAAAGTAATAGCAGAACAAGGAGAGGAAATTGTAGAATTAAAAGATCAGTTGGCAAGATAGAAACAAAGGATGGAACATGCCCTTAAGCTGACTGACCAGATAATTTCTTGTAGACTACCACGGAGGGTCTATATCGTCTGTCTAAAAGAATAATTCCTCTTATTCTAGTTGATGATGACCCTCAAGGATGTAAATGTAGAGTTCAAATCAACCTAGGAATTTTATGGTTTATACCAGACCCTTCCATCATGGCAACAAAACTTACTCTGTGAGTTGTATGTGCATAATTTCATCATCCCTACAGAGACTAAATGGAACCCCCTACTTTACATAGGGGATATACACCTAAGGCCCCTAATGTCTTGGATGCACAATGAGGCCAACTATGATAGACAACTGGAGAAATCAGAACCCCTGCCATTAAGAGTAGAAAGCAGTCAACCAGAAAAATTCCTGAGGGATTGGTTCAAACTGACATATGGGAATGTTAAAAACGAAATAAGAGATAAAATTTTCAAGCTCAAAACAGATGTGTATAAAGAATATGACAACATCTCTTATTTTTTCTTCCAAAGAGCCTTAACCAGTGCCAGAAGTAGGTGGAGCAGATTATTAGAGGCATTCAAAAGGTCAGAGCCACACAGCCCCATTAACCTTGAAGTAGCCATACACCAAGCACCAAAATACATGGGGCTAGGTAGGCAAATCAGGCAGGAGCTCTGGTGTCCACTCACAATGTAGCCACTCATATTCCTTTGGGCCCTATATGACATCAACACTACCAGGCTTGACAGGTTGCAGGACGATCACAGAAGGGAAGTTTGGGAAAGAACAAGAGGATTCTACTACTCCTTCAAGAGCCAGAGGCGAGGAAGAACTAAAGTTGGTGACTTTAGGTCAATTGCCAGAAGATGCAATGCTTGAGGAAAAGAATTTGATTAACCAAGGGGTAGATGATGAGGCCAAATTATTGCCTTTATTTTGTATAATTTTAAATACTCTATTCTAATTTATGTCAAGACATTTGTGAACCTAGCGAGTTAAAACTTGTGATAAAGTCCAGTTAGAACTGATAAACCATGGGTAGATATTTGTGACATATTTTGCCAATATTATACATATAGTGCAGTATTTCATATAACCATCAGAATATATGTTCTAATATCTAGATTTAATTTGATTAATCTTGTTGCATGAATATTTCTACATCACAACTAACTTGTTAGGGAAGGAAGCGGCTGGAGAGTAGTTGACAGCATTCAAGGAAGACTGTTGAGGACCAGTTATGGCGAAGTGATCATCATAGCACCAGGAGACACGGCTACTACAATGGAGGAGCCACTATTCTAGGATGTGGGGATGTAGTTCTTCTATATTCCCTCTGCACTTTATTATGTTGAATTGGTCACCCAAACTTTATTACCCACACCGCGGGCTGTTGCGTTTCCATCTTCTTCTCCGGCATGTTTTTAGAAAGATAGTTTCTTTTCTATTTTGTAATAAGTGTTCGATCATCTATTTATAGGGATTGGCCTGATGGTTTGTAGTTAGAAGAGTTAGGAAAAAGAGAAAGTTTTTGGAACAAAACTGTTATATCTTACAGCAAGTTATTTTAAGTTTCATGTATTGTTCTTATGTAATGTGTTTTTGAAATACAATGAAGTGATTCTTGGTTTACGTTCTATGTTAGTAGATTAGTAGAAACCAACCAAGGGGGCCCACTTGGGAGGTGGAATAGATTAGAGTAGAGTAGATTTATTTCCATCATTTCTAGTATTTCAGATAGAAGTTACAATTTCTTCCTGCAGCATTGTACTTTGTGAATGTTCCTGCAGCATCTGCAAGAATAGTTATAATGGATGTTTTGGGTTGAAAGTATAGGTTTAAGTAGAGTTTGCAATTTCTAGCATTCATTTCAGTAAGGATATAAGTGTATTCTTTTCCTGGAGCACTAGTGTAGGTTTCTTTTATGCATTTCTTACCTTCCTGCAACATAAGCATAATGACTCTTTAAGGAACCTAGTGCACATACTGTGCCGACCATTTCAAGTAAATATCCCTAGGTTGACAAGTTAAATGCACCTCATAGTGGGAGAATTATTCCTTAGATTAAATAAACTATTCCTAAGAAAGGCCTTGAGCATGATTATTCCACACCTATTGTGAGGTAGTTCAACACTGTAGCTTTTGTGGAAAGGATGGGCATCCATTTTCTAGGTGTTGGAAACATTTGGAGGCTTTAGAGGAAGCCATGCAGAGCATCATATTTCTTCTCCTCAATCCACATCCTCCCCTATAGGGAAACGTCATGCTCTTACTGCATGAGCATCAACTTCTGGGCCCACTTTGATTTTAGATTTTTGTGCCTCTCACCAAATGCCTCACACTCAGTAGATGGTCACCTCACTTTCTCCTTCTACTTCACAGATTGTTGTTGGTAACTCATCACATCTTTCAGTTTTGGGTTCAGGTTCTGTTGCATTGGTTGGGGGTTCTCTTCAGGATTTTCTTGTGGTTCTTGACCTCTCGACGAACCTCTTTTCCATCTATCATATTTTTCATTCTGTCTCTGGTAAGATAGTTGAGTTCTCACCACATTATGTGTTTATTCAAGACCTCCATGATTCTGACTTGGTTGTGGCTACTGGGAGTGTTGACTCTACATCATGCTTATATAGATTTGATGGATTTGAGCCTTCTAATGGTACACATTCCTCTCTTATAGCACATGCAAATACTGTGAGTAGGCTTTGGCATGAGTGTTTGGTCCATGCCAATTACATATATCTTTAGTAGATGAGTACACAGGCACTAGTTCTTGGGCTTGCTAATGGGAGGGTTGTGAAACACATGCAGTCACAACAAAAAGAGATGTCGATGTTGTCAAATGGGGTGTTGTTGGGTGTTGGAAACAGATACAGAAAGATTGTTGTAGTTTGATATAAGAATGATTTTGCCTATGGGGATAGATTCCAAATGCAGGTTAAGGGAGACAAAGTGTCTCAAGGATATGGTATTTGAATGTTGTCCAAGCATTTCTTAGGGTTTATGATTCAGCTAGTGGATGGTTTGGGGGTTTCCTTAAACTCATCATCCAATATTGTTGTAGTGGATCTGAATGCAGAGGATGACGAAGAAATATATTATAATGTTCCATTCTTTTATGAGTTGGGTATGATCGGGCATTTTAGGGGCCTATGGCCAAGTTTACACGATCTACACTCTTGGATTTCAGATAACTTGGAGCCCATTCTTGTCGGGTGTGTTAAAATATACCCTCTGGAAAAAGGTTTTTTTTTGTTATCTTTGAAAATATTCGAGATATAAATAAGGTTTTGTGTGAGCATTTCTGGAGTTGGGAGAACTATACTCTAATTTTGAAACCCTAGCATCCTGAATTTTTGTCTAGCTATTGAAATTTTTGACAAGATCTAACTTTGTGTAAGGCTACCTAATCTTCCCCTATGTCTCTAGTTTGACTCTCTTTTAGAAGCAGTTGTAAATTTGTTAGGGTTTTTTTTTATGGTAGATGACAGATCATCAAATATCCTTCACTCTACCTTTGCTCGTATTTTGGTTGAAATGGATGTTTCTCAAGGGCTTCATGTTGAGATTTAAATTAAAACTTCAAAAGGTTGTCGGGTTCAATATATGGACTATGAAGGGGTTCCCTTTAGATGTAAAAGATGTTTCCAAATAGGGCATATGGTTGCATAATGTGGAAAAGATAGAGTGAATAAGGAGCCATCTTGGTGGAAATATGTCTCTCAACAACACTACATGGTTGAGAAGAAAAGGAACTTCTCTGATGTAGATCATCATGTAAACCACCAAGACGTCAAGGATCCTATTGATTCAAACTTACTTCAAACTCTTTTATCCTTTGAATGAAGAAAAATCTCAAGAATCACAAGAAAAATCATTATAATAGAAGTATTCCTATTACAAGGTAAAAAACATTCTCATCTTTCCCAAAGCACAACTATCATTCACCAAAACAACCATAGGACCCCTTAGTGCACATAGGATCCAAGTATCTCAAAATCTCAATCAATAACGCATCATAGAAACTTTAAAGGATTGCATTCCCACTATTAATCCATTGTTAAAAATCAAGATTCAAGACCTATTAGGCCTTGGTAACAATACCACAAAGTCTTGTACCATCCACAATAGATTATCAGTTAGAAAACTTACCTCTCATTACCTTTCAAAATTGAAGTACTTCATTGGAGTCCTTTCACCATATCTTTCAAACTGCCTTTACATGTTGTCCACAAAGCTAGAAACACACTTTCCACAAGAAAATAATTAGTCACAACAAACTTAACACTAATCACAATCCATTAAACAATACCAAATCCATTCAATCATCTCCATAACATGTTCACATAACAATAAACTTCATGTTCCCATACTTAGGATCACAAACACCATTTATTTACCAAATTAGGAAGATATCTCTGGTGAGAATGTATATAACTTGGCTAAGAACAACATATCCAAAATTCATAACAATCCAACGGTGTAATAAAATGTTATGCCCTTTGTACCAAGATTGCCTTTTACTGTCATAAAAACAAGGAAGAATGCATGTACAATCTGCCTAGGCATCAAATATCTCCCAAAATACAAAATCATTTGATATGAAACCAAATCCATCTTAAATCCTCTTGAATCTAATTTCAGAATAACTAAGATTAAGATTTTTCCCACAGTTATAATTTGAAATATGATCAAACCCTTGCACACACCTCTATAAATGAGGGTTTACAACTATTTTTACAAAAACTATCATATCTCATTCATTCCTTCATGAAAATTCGCCAAACCAAATCCAAAAGTAATTTACTCTATTACATAACTAATCATAATAATAATACACCATTTACATGTCGTACAAGACCATACAAGGCCTGGAAACAAAGGAAAAACTATCTTGGAACTGTAAAATAAGATATTTGAATTACCAAATTTGTTCAAAATGTATTATTACCTATTCTGAGTCTAGTTTGGAACATTATTAGATCATCTAAATACTGATTCCTATCATTAAGAACACTCATAACTACCCTTTAACCAATTTTGACCTCCTAGGCTACATTTTTACAACTTTTATGCATTCTACTTTGACAACATTTCTTGTCAAATTGACAACTTTTGAGATTTAACTCCAAACTTGACAAAAATTTGCATAGATATTCTAGAAATCTGAAGATGGACTAAAAATTATATTTTACATCCATTTCACCCTTCGTTGGTCATTTTTACATATTTTGACCATGTTGACTCAATCAGGACCTTAATGGACTATTTGAACAACTTGGTACAAATGGCTCAAACTGCCTTACATAATGACTCCTCGTCACTTGAAATAACTCATAATACATCAAAATGACCTTAAAGACTCAAAAAATATTAAAATTATCATTTTACCTTATGGTGTTCCTCTGGTACTAGGTGCTCTTGCACCATTCTCTCAAGTTGTTGTTGAGGAAATGGTACATGAGCCTTAAGGGGCACCTTCTCAGGTTGTTCTTTCAAAGAAGAACAATGTTAATAATAAATTTGTTGAAGATAAAAGTGATATTTCTCAAATAAATGGTGTGGGAACCCCAAATGGAAGAGATAAATGTATACCAGCGGGGTATCAAGGTCTGATAGCTTTGGAGCCTATGGGTGGTATGATTCAGGCTGAGGATTCATGTGTGGTGGATGTTGGGAGAGTTTCAAAGAATACATATTTGGAGTGGCAAAAGGAGGTTGCTAAACTTTAAGATGGGTGACATACGGTGAAGGGGAAAAAGAAAGGAATAAAATTGTATATGATTCTTTGATCCCATTCTAAATGGGATTTCAAAATCAAATGTTAATTTTTTATATTGTTGGCCTAGGAAATTTATGTTTTATGATTTGCTTGTAGTCTTTCTTTTCTACTTTCTTGGGATGGTGGTACCCTTGATTGTTACCACTCTTATTTTGGGGCAAGTTTTTCCTAGTCCACTTTAATACAATTAAATCACTATTACCGACCAAAAAAAGAGTATTATTTTCAATACCCTTCACAAACTTATTTACACAGACCCAAAATAGACTTGACAAAAAATACAAAATATTGTTATACCACATCTAATAAATTCATTACCAATGTAATACTTTCATTGCAAGCATTAATTCCTCATTTTGATAGCAAATCACACTTATTGATCTTCCACCAATTCTCAGCCTTAGTCACACACTTCTCTCTCAACCTCAATCAAAATGTTTTCAGCATGTCTTCTTCTTATTAGGGATATTTTCACACTTAACCAAAAAAATACTTATCAATTATAACAATCATTTCTCATACATATTCACCATTGAACTCAAGAAACATATATATAATACTTCATTTTTCCATTGACAAGGAAATTTTGACTAATAAAATTTAAACTTCCACATCGGTTAGAAGGTTTCAACTACCACATACCACTGTCAGCCACCGTGGCTACATACTTGAACAGAAAGTGTTAAGCTTTCTTTATTAATGTGACAAGGCTTATATATATATATATATATATATA
>MU226859.1:2936407-2963124 GCA_018584345.1 Thuja plicata
CTCCTCTTTCATTTTGGCCGCCATAGCTGTCTGATTACTTCTATCCTCTTTCTGTCTTCTTCTTCTTTGTAATGGTCTTGCATGCAGGTGATCTTGGTTGCATTGCGTATCAGCAATCTCAACACATGTAGTATTATTCCATAATCTTTAATTGTTTGTAACATTCATAGAAACATTCATGAAAATGATAAACACATAACACAAGATATGATATTGCAGAAAAATTTTGTTAGGAAGTAAAAATTGCGGTGGGGATGGCACCCACAAAACTCCACTATCTGCAGAATGGAAGGGAGCCAGTTAAGGTTTACAATTTGATCGCTTTTGATGATCTACCCTGTTAGGAGTTTTAAAGTGGAGACCTGGTAAGATCTACTCTGTTAAGAGCTTTTGCAACACTGATTTAAGTGTGCACTTAGTTATGAGATTTACAATAGGATGGTTAAGCCCACCTTTCTTGAAAGGATTTCATAAGTGTACTACACTTGTTAGAATGAGTACATATGTTGACCTGACTGTGTGCAATCTACAATTTTTGATTACAAATCCATTAAAGTTCTCATAAAAATAATATCACCTAAAGTGATTGATCAATACCTTTCTCTGCTCGTCGATAGCCTCTGTTCTGTTCTTGAAACTAATTTGATTCTTTTCTGTCCTTCTGCATGAATTCTCTTGTCTGGTCTCTAGATGCTCTCTGTGGCTACAATCATCATTTAACAACAACTATTCTCAATAGATTAAGCATCTATTTATACAAGTAATTGACCTATCTTAGAATCATGCATTACAATGTTAACTCTTAGATCCAAGGTTTACAACTTGACCTTGATCTTTAGTTTGCATGTTTTAAATCAGTAAAACTAATTAAAACAATATTAAATACATTGCTTCCTTCGCACATAATAGATTTGAAAGCAAATAAAGAAGCTATAAATACAACTTCAGTGATTTATCTGACGTGGAAAGTCAAATCCACTTTTTTCGGGATGTAACTGACTATCGGTTCTTGGTCGTTGGGTTGAACTTCAAATTTGTCGATGTTCCTTTTTCGAACTGGTCGTCGGGTTCCCTTTGTCTGTCAGGTTCCTCTCTTTGTTGTTCCGCCGGGTTGCATTGTTGTTACTCGTCATGTTTCTATATCCTTTTTTTCGTCGAGCAACACCTAATAGTGTTTGTCAGGATGCTTAGAACTTCGCAGTATTGGGTAACCTTGGCGTCGGTTAGTGTTGTGCCCTGTCTGTCGGTGTAGTGTAAACCGATGGTGCAGATCATGTTTTTATTTGTGTATACTAATGGAAAAATATAATTCCTTCACATGACAGACCATGTCCAACAGGGGTTAAAGGAGAAGGCTACAGTTGACCTCAAGGATGATCAGTCTAAGGGTATAAATAGTGTTGTTTACCCTATTCATGAAATTGATTTATTAAATGGAAATAAAGAAAATAGGGGCCCTCCCACCATTCATGTTGATACTTAGAGTGAGGTTCAATCTAATGGGGAACGAGGTCTCAACAACCTTTCAATGATATAAATAATATTACAATAGATGTGAATCTATGTAATTCTTAAAATCTACCTTTGTATGATATATAAAATGTGATTATAGATGATATTCATATTGATGATTTATAAAAGTTGGATCTACAAATTTGTCCTTGCTAGGATTCTCCTCAACTCCACCTCAATATAAGACAAAGAAAACCCTAGAGGAAAAGGATTCTGAGATAGAATGGACTCAATTCAAGAAGAAAATTAAGAAGAAGAAAAAACACGGTTGTCAAAGGGGATGTAAACCTAGGTAGGCCTACACAAAGAGAATCTAAAAATAGGATGTGACTAAGTTACAAGTGGGAGTCAGAAAACCTTGGATAGCCTCTTGGATCCAAGGGAATAAACAAGATTGGTAGCCTCCCTTTGTGGTGAGGTTATATTGTCATCTCAAGGATGGGCTTATCTCTCTCTACTATTTTAATGAAGATTTTGTCATGGAATATTAGGGGCTTTTATAGCTATATTAAAAAACATATTTTGAAATGCATTCCTATGGAGACAAAAGTGGATATACTACTAATTCAGGAGACTAAAATGCTATGGGAAACTTTCCAAAATGTTGTCAAAAGAACCCAAGCTATTGTTGAGTTTTGTGTTAGTGATGCAGAAGAAGCCTCGAGAGGCTTGGCTAGATTATGGAACCCTAATATTATTCTAGGAACTAAAATCCATTTCTCAAGAAACAATCTCATAGTTAGCATGCATGATTTAGGATCTAGTCAAGAGTAGAATCTTCTAAATATTTATGCTCCTAATGCAAAATCTTCTAGATATGCCTAATGGAACTCTCTAGCCTCCATTGTTTTAAATTTTTCTATTGATCGATGGATGTTGGGAGGGGATTTCAAATCCCCTCTGTTCACCTCCAAAAAATAAGGAGCAGAAGATTTCTCTAAGACTACAGGATATTTGGCTGATCGTATCTTGGCTATTAGATTGATGAAAATTGGTTGCATGGTGCACTCTTCACCTCATCTAACACGAGATAGCGGAACCATATTACTCAATTCAAATTGGACAAGTTTCTCATATCTAATATTTGGGATGTTCTTGCTAATCTTTCTTTGGTTGTGCTTCCAAGGACTAGATTAGGCCATTATGCCCTTCTATGCCCTTCTCTTAAATTGGTAATAGGATGGGCATAAAGGCCTTTATCCTTTCAAATATGAAATAATTTGGACTAGCCACCCGGACTTCAAAAACCTTGTTGAGAGTTGGTGGAATACTCTCTTTACTAGTGCCCATATGTACCCAGTGGTGCAAAAACTAAATATGGTTAAAGAAAAGGTGAAATGGTAGAATACTTTCTTTTGGTAATATCTTTCATAGGAAAAAAATCTTTTTCAAATACGCTCAAGAAAATATAGATCAAAATGGAGGGAGAAAAAGATGTTATGTATTTCTGCTTATAGGAAAAATCTTTAAGGGATCAGTGGGTTAAGATTTCTAAAGAGGAGGAGATTTCTAGGAAACAAAAATCTAGGGTTTCATGGCTGACTGGAGGAGGTAGGAATACTATTTTTTCACCAATCAGCTAAACATAGAAGTAGGAACATAATTTGAAGAATTCAAAAGGATGATGGCTCTTTTATAGAGGAAGAAGATGAGATCCTAAACATTTTTGTCTCATTTTTTGTTGGTTTCAAACAAAATGTTCCTAATGGTAGGTAACTCGAATCGTTATGAGTTGTTGGAGGTTATTCGAAAGGTGATTAATGAGAACGATCTAAAACAACTCACTAAACATGTTTCATCATAGGATGTTAAGGAAGCTGTAATCTCATTTGGTTCCTACAAAGCCCCAGGACCTAATGGTTTTCCTCCTGCTTGATTTCAAGATTTCCACGAGTTAGGTGCCTCTGATGTGTTTAATGTTGTTTTGGACTTCTTCAAGATAGGTACATTGCTAAAAAAAATTTAATTCAACTTTTATTGTGTTGATCCCTACATCAGGATATGTTGCTTCTATGAAACATTTCTGACCTATCAACCTTTGCAATACTCGTAACAAAATCCTCTCCAAACTTCTAGTAAACAAGCTCAAAATTGGGCTTGATAAGATAATCTCACATAATCATTTTTTTTGTTAAGAGAAGGCACGTTCTAGATGTTTCTATGACTCATGAGATGATTCATTTTATGGAATCTAGTAAAAAGGTTTGAATGATGCTAAAGCTAGATATATGAAAATCCTATGACAAAGTTTCTTTGTGATTCCTAATTGATGTTCTCAAGAAGTATGGCTCTAAGGGGAGATTTCTTAAAATGATCATTACATGTGCAACCTCCCCTTCTTGTTTTGTGTTGGTTAATGCTTCACCAAAAGGTTACTTCTCTTATGGCAAGGGGTTAATACAAGGGGACTCTTTATCCCCATACTTGTTCACCACTGTGAGGTGCTTGGTGGAAACATTAAAGTGTCTTGATTTAGGAATCCTCAAAGGGGTTAAAGTTGCTTCCCTACCATCTCCTTCCTCTCATTATCAATTTTTGGTGATACCATCATCTTTATGGAGTCCTCTATTTCTTAATAAAAATGATGGAAAGAACTCTTGACTAATTATGCTTTCATCTCAGGTCAACATATCAATTACCACAAGAGTAATATATTTGTTCAATGTTAATCCTCCTCTGCAAGTCAAAGTTACTAATATTATGGGATGGTGATCTGCTATTCTCCTTGATTCTTACCTAGGGCTTCCTCTAACTACCAAGTTTTCTAGAAACAACTTCTAGAATAATCTAATTGAACATTTTTAGAGAAAACTTGCTAGTTGTAAAGCTGAATTGATAAGTCAAGTTGGGAAAGTGCAACTCCTAAAAGCTTGTCTGTGTAACATTTTAGTTTATTACCTTTCATTTTTCAAAATCCTAACTGTCATTGCTACAAAGATTGAGAAAATTTAAAGGAAATTTCTATGGATGATAATTGAAGAAAAGTCTAGAATATCTCTTGTTAGTTGGAATAAGGTCTACAAACCAAAGAAGCGGGGGAGTCTGGGTATCCAGAAAATCAATTTGTTTAATAAGGCTCTTCTTGCTAAATTAGGTTGGCAGAATATTGAAGATGTAAAGGATTGGGTTTATATTATGAGGGCTAAATACTTGAAAAATGAGCCTTTTGGAAAGTTCATACATGATCTGGACCTTCCAAGTGGATCTCCTATATGTAATAATGTGTTGAAAACAAGAAATATTGTAAAATGGGAAGGAAAGAAGATTGTTGGATATGGTAAAAATATGAGATTTTGGGATGATGTCTAGAATAAGGATGTCACTCTTTCAACCACTAATAAATTTAACTTAATCAAAGAGCATTTGACCCAAAAGAATGGAATATTCCTCAATAACTATATTTACTAAAATGGGATCAACAAATTATAGATCAAAAAAATGGGATCAACAAATATGGAAAAACTTCATAATGCAAATTGTTAAAGTCAAAGGCATTAGAGATTGATATTCAAAGAATGGAGGATGAAATTGTCCTATTACATCACTCTCTTGATGATTGTAGCATCTTCTATATGAATAGGGGGGATGAGTTGATCTAGAAACATTATCCTTTGGGTGCTTTCTCCATCAGATCTTCTTACTGCTCTATGGAGACCCATATTCAAGATTCCTTCTATTGGAACCAAATGTAGATATCCAAGATTATACCTAAATAAATTGTTTTGTGTGGCTTAGCGCCCATAACAATATCCTTAGCATAGACAATCTGAATAAAAGGGGGTTTATGTTTGTTCAAAAAGTATTGATCATATCTTTCTCAATTGTCCATATGCTTGGGGTGTTTGTTCAGTTTTTTTCTCCTCCTTATCAATCAATCGAACTATCCCAAATACTATTAGGATTTTTATGGATAGTTGGAGTCTCTACCCCTTCAAATAACTTGTCATTCAAGATCTTGGAATCAGATTCCACATTTCATCTCCTCAACCCTTTGGAAACAAAGGAACAACAAGATCTCCAAGAACGAGTCAAGCACCAATAGGGAGTTGTTTTAGGCTACCAAACAACAAATCAAGGAAAATATAAATGTTGTTTCCAATGTCTACTCTAGAGCTATGTAAAAATATCAAGATCTTACAGTTAAACAAATGTGGGGAATCAATATGGAATTCGTGAAGAACAATTAGACTAAAATCTTGCTTAGAAAGGTTAGTAGATGGCAATCCCTAAAGAAGAATGGACTAAATGCAATTTTGATAAGTGTTCTAAAGGCAACCCTGGCATATTTGGAGCTAAAGGAGTGATAAGAGACGAGGGAAACTTAATTGAAGGATATGGTGAAGATCTTGGGATTAGTTTCACTAAAAGAGCTAAGACCTCTGCTACTTAAGAAGGTTTGAGACAATTAAAGGAGCTAAAAGTCTACATAATTGTTTTGGAAGCAGATTCTAAATTAATTGTGAACATTCACACTGAAAAATTTAATTGTACCTTGGGAAATCAGGAGCCTGATTGATGAAAGCAAGGATACACTTCAAAATTTCCTTCAATCCAAAGTCTGCCATGTTAATCGATAAAGTAATAGTGTAGCTAATGAAATGGAAAATTATGGACAAATGAATGTTGATTGGGTCATTTTGAATTTCAAAATCAAACAATGGCCCTCTAAGTTAAAAGAGATCATCTCTAATGAAAGTTAAGATCTACCACAATGCTAAAAGTATTAGTTAATATTTACATGGGGATCATGAATGTCAAATTTAAAATGATGAAGTGGACATCTTTGATGATATGGCTTTATCAAGGGAGGTGGCTAGTTAACTTAATGCTCGGCTTTTTGACACAAGTGATGATGACATACTAGCAAGTACGAACCATTATGGAGATTCTTATGATGGTATTCCCATAATTGCCATATATCTCTAGATTCGTTGGAAACATGTCACGGTTCAAATTTATGATCTAAAAGAGGCAAATTTATGAATGAGTCATTTCACATGTGGGAATATGACTAATGGTACCAGTATTATCCTCCTGCATTAGTTGAGGTGCAATTTCATCATTTCCAAAGTTGAATACAATGTCATTTTTATTTCCCATTTCAAGCAGTACTATCCTAATTTCTACAAATTCTTGAAGTCTAACAAAGCCAAGAAGAGTAAAACGAGAGGGGCTTTGAATGGGTTGGAACCAAGGAACTATGAGGGCCTAATGTAGAATGAATCCATGTGGGATTTATTTGACAAGGTAGAACGGTCCCCTTTTTTCATGATATGAAAGGCTACAATAGTTCATCGTCCACCAAATTTTGCAATGGCAAAAAGGAGTAGTCTCTATTGGAAGCATCAATTTCATTGTTGCCCTGGAGTTGATTGTTGAGGCCACTAGACTAAAATGTGAGGGCCTTAAAGTAGAAAAGAACTCTAGATATTAAAAAAAATCATAAGAAAATTCTCAAAAAAAGAGAAGGCTCGTTTGTTATTCAAAATGGGTATGATCCATCCATCCTATGTCATACGCCATGTTGAGTTTCCATGTCATGAGATATTTCACATTAGGTCGATATACCACATTTCATGGTTATAATTTTTCCATTCTCAATCACATTAGACTTGGTGAAAAAATTGATATGCCCTACTTTATGTTTTCTTCTCTTTGTGCGAGTATAGATAAGGGTGCTTCACCTCCCCTAAATCAGGGCTTGATTTTTTCCCTTTACCAACATGAGTTTGAAAGTTCCCCACTCACCATAGTAGACTTCTTACTCACTCTAGGAACCCTAGAAAAAACCTTAATACCCCTATAAGCTCAGTTTGTTTTGATCTAATTGAGAGCTAGCCTTACTCCTCGAAAAGGCAAGTTCTCTCAAGAGAAAAGAAAAGGAAAACCACTAAATGCCTAGTTCAAGAGTCCCTACAAGTAGCATTGTTAAAGGTCATACTTTATAAAAGAAAAGCCCTCGCCTCAAAACAAGGACCCTCCAAAGCTAGGAAAAGTGATAATAAGACACCTAAAAGCAAGAGTATTACTATTGAGCTAAAAGATTTTAGGTTAGGGAAAGATGAGGATTTCAATGTTAAGGAAGAACAGGGGAAACATGACAATAGTCCAGAAGTTCGTAGGTCAACTTGCTTGCTAGAAAAACACTCAAGGGTAAAGCTATTCAAAAAGAGGAGAAAATTAGTTACACCATGATAGGCGAAAAGTATGCCCCAAAAGATGAAATCTCCAACAAAGACTTTAAGGATGAGGAGTACAGTGCCAAGAAAGAAGACAATGAAGAATGCAGTGGTGACAATGTTGTTTGAAACAATGAGTTTGAGGAAGGGGTGGAATTGATGGAATAGAGATCAAGATCTACTAAATTTAAGGAGATTTACAGAAAAACTAACAATGCTACTCAGGAGCACTCCCATAATGATGATAATGACAGGGTGTCTAACCTAAAGGTTCAAATCGTTACTTTGTTTGTTAGACTAAAAGATCTTGAAATGAGAGTTGAAGAGTTGCATGCTATCAAAACCTGGTTGGGAAAGGTGATTAGCACCCTTTGTGTTATTACCGACGGCATAATGAGGAAGGCTACCATGGGGTTTTTGTATGGTCAAAGAAAGCAGTGGAAGAAGATCAAGAAGTAGCAAAGGATAGGACAGCAAGAGATGGAGAATATTTTGGACCATGACTCAGACCAAGATGACTAGAAGGATCACCTTCAGAAGGCTACTGTGGGGTTTTTGTATGGTCAAAGAAAGCATGGGAAGAAGATCAAGAAGTAGCAGGGGAAAGGACAGCAAGAGATGGAGAATAATTTGGACCAAGACTCAGACCAAGATGACTGGAAGGATCACCTTAAAAAGCTTTCAAGGAACTGCAGGCTACTTGGTGGCCCCAAGCAATGTTGTTGCTCTTGTTGGTTAGCCTGGCTATGTGTCTTTTTGTTTTTAAAATGTTCTATATGGTTGTTTCATTTGAAACTTATAGATTTTGGTCCTTTTAATGATGCTCTTATTTAGGACTAGTTTTAATCAAGCTTTTTGTTGTACTGATTTAAACTATATGGCTTGTGAGCCTATTATGGTTATCTCTACTAGTTTATTAGTCTTAATGATAGGTAAGAATCGTGATTATGAGTCAGTCGTGACTTTAAATGATGTCGATATCATGTTTCTATTACTCTTTGTGATAGCTATGTTATGTGGGTTTGGGCTTATTATGGATCTTATTGGGTATCCTTGGCTACTATTTAGAGGGTTAGGGGTTTGTTCTTTTGGTTGTGTTGAGGTTGGTTGGTATTTCTATATTTGATTATCGAACAGCCTTTGTAAGGGATCAAAGCCCTTTCCCTACTAATATAATCAAAACATATAAAATTGCCATGCGTGAATCCAAGTACAAGATATATACCTCAATTGCAATCCAAAAAGAGTGTATAACAACAGTCTTAAAAAATAAAATAACAAAAAGAGACTAATACACTTAGGGCCTTATAATATATCAAGGAGAAGTAAATCTCTTTATGCTTTCATCTAGGAGAAAATTTAAGTCTCTTTCTTTCTAAAGGGAAATGTTCTCCTATATCAAGTTCTAAGAGAGACCATAAAGTTAGAACATTGAAATGGATGGATTTGTCAAAATTTGGTAAATCCCTTCAATATGAGCAATTGGAACTAACATCCCTCTACAATGTTGGAATGGTGTTGAAGTATGAAAATCAATGCACTAGTATTTCCATGTCAACCTCATTTAAGGCATGGATATTCGAATCAACTCACTTACAAATCTCACTTAGCTCCAGGAACTCAAATTTTGGAGAAGATAATGGTGTATAGAGATCAACCTCTATGCACTCTTGCAAAGCTTGTGCACATACACTTGCAAAATTTGTGCCATGTCAAATGGAGACAAGCAATTATCAAGCAAGTTAGAGATTAATCAAAGATAGGTAGAGGAAAATTTCCATCGTAAGTTCTCATTCACTCATATAGGTGAGTTTGCAATGGTTTTTGCTAGATGTGGAAGACGTTAACACAAATAAACACTTGATACGCATTTTGTCAACATATTAGACCAAGGTACCTATTTTTTGTTTTGTTTGTATGTTGTTGATAAGCCATTGATGGCCTATATTTGCCAGCACCCTTGTTTTAGTGGTGTTATCTTTGACGCCTTCAAGTTGTGGTTGTGTAAGGGTCAGCCCCCTTGTTAGGTTGCTTTATAATCAAAAACATATTAGACCGAGGCCTCTTCCTCAACTTTCAAGAGTGTCATTCCTAATGAGACTTTTTCAGACATGTCACCAAACTCCAAAACCTATCTTGCTAATCAATTTGTAGGAAGTCATGGATCCAAATGTCAAAATATTTAGCCCTTATTTCTCCCAATTAATCTAACATCTTGTAGTTCCATCAACCACCATTTACTTCTTTGAGCACACAATTCAATTCGTGTAATCGGATTGACTTTAGGTATCTCCTATCTTTCACATGCCGAATTGGGTAAGTTTAGTATGAACTTAGAAAATTGTTTTTCCTCCCTTGCATTACAACGTGAAAAAAAAATCATAAATCAAGTGACATACTTTTGTACCCACAAGAGGAATTGGTTTAGTAAATCTTTCATGCTAATCCTACTATCTTTCCATTTCTTCTCTAATAAGTTAGGATGATTACGTTGAAGAATTATAATGATCTTCCTTCAATTTGGGTCATCATTGTGATCCTTCTTCATGTATTTACCATCCCTAGTAGAACATCGGGAAAATGTTCCTTGTTCACTTTGTTGTTAAGTGCTTGGTCTTTTTTTTTTTTCAGAAAGTGCTTGGTAAACCTTTTAACGTGGTCGGTGATGCTGGCATAGCACACCCTCCAAGCCCACGTGAAACACTTTTGCCCTGGAGCTATGATCTAGTGAGGCAACAAACAAGAGACCTCATCCCCATTTAACGAAGTTAAGGCTCAAACCCATGAGCACATTGAATCGACAAAGGCACAAGCCCGCAATCACAATGGCCTAGCAGAAATTTGAACCTTGTTGGGGACAACACCACCACCACCACTTGACCAACACAATAAGTGGTGAACCCCAAAGTGACCTTGATCATATACCCACGTATGCTTTCTACTTATGTGATGTATATGTCAACTAGATCCTATTAGGATGCCCAAGGTGACTCAGAATGTGAGATAAAGTGAGAACTTCTTTCAAAACCAACTTGATCTACGAGCCTCTCGAATCTTTAAACATCTTTAGGGAAGGACACTCTTGCTTTGAGTCAAATAATGTCAAAGAATCTAATTACGACCTATCAAACCAAGTAGCTCACTTTATACAAATACACTAAACAAACTCAGCAAGTAATGGAGACAAACAACAAATCTCATTTAATTTATCTTATTGGCAAATCCACTATGTCATGCACCAAATCCTATGACTTGGCACAAGGCTGTAAGATAATAATAAAATGATTTTTTTCAGAATCAAAAGATAACACTTTTCTTGGACGAAGTGATAATTACAAAGGACTCGATATGCAGATTCATCTACAATGAGGCATCAAAAAAACATGTTCAAATCTCCATGGGATAAAAATCTTGAATTCTTTGGAACACATTAGAATGGCTAACTCGATTATAAGCATTATTATTACTAGCTCTAAGTTACGAGTGATAGCAGATTTCCACAATTCATATAGATATGTGCTAAGCTTCTGGATTTTTTATTGTGTTTGTTTTTTCAGTCAACGTTTCGGATAACACTTTGTGATCCATTATCAGGACAAGAACAAAAGGATATGAAAAATACCAAATTACAGATCTAGACAACCTAAAGAGAGAGAAGAGGAAGAGGGAGAGAGGGGGGACACGTGGCCTAAGGGAAAGGGAGAGAAAAAAGTCAACAGACAAAAGCCTAAAAAAAGACAAGTGACATCAAACAAAAGCCCACACAAAAAATTGAAAGGAGAGAAAACAAAAAGAGAACAAAGTGAAAAAACTGGGAGAAGAAGCTCAAGGAGGCCATTGAGATCTTTAACCATCCCTCCAACCTTAACCGGAATGAGGGATGGTCCTTAAGTTATTCGTGCCTCTTGAGGTTCTCTTTTAAAAGTGGACAATCTCTTCAAGAGGAAGCTTCTTCTTTAAGAATCTCTCCTGCTTCCAACCATTGTGAGCTTGCTCTCCATCCCACAACCACTTATCGACTTTATAATCAATCGCCTACGACTTTGAAGTTTTGAACAGCACATGATTATCTAAACACCCACCCAATCTCTTATCTTGAAGCACAAATAATCCTTCTCCTTCCATCCCTCGAGATCTATATTGAACAAGGTTTTCTCAACTTCAATCTGTGCATTTTATGATTTTCACAGGATGTTGCTTCCTCAAACATTCTTGCATGTCATGTACTCTTTGCTGACTTGGCTTGTTTTCAGCCATTTAATGATCCAAACAATAACTTAACAAGCCTTGACCAAGAGACCAATTAAAGATCCATCAAAGAAGATCAAATCTCACTGCCTCAATATGCTTCAGGGTTCGTAATAAGAAATATCTCAAAAAAGATAAATTGGAATTATTCCATGCCCTTTCAAGGTTCAACAGGCCTTGGTAGAAACCCCAAAAAAATATAAGATGACATACTGTCACAAAAGTCTCAAAATAACCAAAAAAGAAAAGCTCCGTAGCATTTAGAGGCTGAATAGTCCCCTAGTTGACGTTTTAGGTGGAGCAGTGTCTTTGAAATAGATCATGTATTGAGCTCAGATATGTTAGCATATAAGTGTGTTATTGATCATACGGTCTTTTAAATGAACATGAACAAAATTAACATGGCCAGAAAAGCAAGCATATCAAGCATGCAATTACACCAAAAGCAATTTGAATTACACCAAGCATGCAATTACAACAAAAGCAATTTGAATTTTACCTTTGGACAAACTGCTCCATAATTGTTTTTTGATGCAATAACATGACCAGCTATGTCTTCGTTGATTTCACTTAAATGGCCCATTATCATTTATTTTGCAATTGTTTAAAGGTACAAAAATTTAGGGTCAAAAATATTACTAGTTCTAACATGCAATGAGCAAAATTTCGTTTTCCTTCAAACTTTAAATATGAATATATTTCATCCGATAAATGGTACACTCTTAACCCATTAATGATACAGCAAATCAATTAATTCGCAGTTTTGAACTGCAAATGTTATGGTTACCCAAGAGGGAATAATTATGTTAAAACTGAAACATAAATATAAACTTCAAGGGACAGACTAGAAATAAACCTAACAAATGTGTGCCGTTAAAAATGGACCGCAAATACATGAAAAAGCCAGTGCAAAAGATGGCTTTTTGACAAAAAACAAGATCCATAATCTGAGCTCTCTACCCCTATGAAACCGTGCAGAAAAATAACAAGAATCTCCTACGCAGCTGAAAAGTATAAGGAGCAGGGACAAGAAATATCATGCTGCCTTCGGCTTGCGTGAAGGAGGACGACGAAAAATACTGATCAGATCATCCAAACCCTGTTTCAGGAATGCAAGATTAGGAAAATTTATCAATCCCACAAAGGCTGTAAGCTTCACAAAAGACATGATTAGTCAGATGCAAAAGGCAAATTTCAAAACTTACCCTTGTTGTAACAACCAGGAAAATGAACAGAACACTCAAATATGATGCCACCGCCAGCAAAATAAATAGGTCAAAGGTTACACTAGCTACCTGCAATCAAATAGATCTCAAAAATTTCAAGTAATCATTATAGCACTTCTTCAGATGGTTAAGACAGAAACAGGTATTATTCTGACTTTTTAATTGGAGCATGGTTAGAAAGCTCAGTGAATTCTTGCCTGACTGGGACAAACTTGCAAGTTATTCTCCTAGGTACAGACTCACAAGTTCAGCCTACAAACACATTAGTTAAGACCGCACTCACAAGAGTTCTACACACAGACCCACAAATTTTGAACCCAGACTCAGCTGCGTGAAAAAGACAAAGGTGGGGATTAAAGCCCATTTTTTTAATGTTTTCCTTATTTTTGTGAATGCTCAGCAGAGCAAAGTGAGTGTTGAGTGATTAGAGATCCAATTTGAATATTGAATCAATGATTGAGTGTACTGCAAAGGTATTTACTTTTTCAAATTATTTTATTCCTTTTTATCTACATTTCAAACATCAAATGCAGAGGCACAATAAAAACTTTTTCCTTGCTGTTATGCTGCTAAAACGCTCTTTCTTTTACCAACCCTTACCGTTGCATTTTATTTTAGTGTTTTTCCTAATGTTATTTACTGTTCTTTTCTTTTCTTAAATTTGTTGTCCTATCATCTATGAATGAAAACCCTGCTGAATTTTTCTGTTTTTTTAATGTCCACACAATCAACGAGTGCAATGAAAGGCAATCATCAGAAGGGCCCTGTGTGGAAGTATGGCATACCAGGTGAGACCAAAGGCACAGTGACCTACAATTTTTGTGGGTTGAGTGAGAGAGGAGATATTAATAGATTAAAACTCCACCTTACTCAAATTGCTGGCAGGGATTTCATGTTGTCTTTCAGTGCAGGAAAAAAAGGTGGGAAATCAATGCCCTATTTTCCAGTTAGGACGAAAAGAAAACTGAGAGGACAAGGAAAAGCAGTGGCATCAATGATGAATTGCATGGCCAACCCTAAATCATCAGGAAATTCTTTTATTCGTTATTTCTCCATCTACATTCTTGGTCCATTTTTTAAGGGCACAAAATTTGCTTGATGCTACTGCTTTGAACCAAGAGAAAAACCATGAGGTTACAATGTAAGCGACAAATATTTTTGGTATTACTACAACATACCATTCAATGTGGCTAACACCCCATATTGGGAAAGGTTGGTAAATGAATTAACCGTTGCCAGTGTGGAAATTATGATCCAACTTCTAAGGATTTCATTATGGCATTGGCACAAATATGGCTGCAATATGTTATCAAATGGCAAGAATATGACACCTATAAAAAATTTAATGGCTGTGAATGGCACATTGGTGTTCTTGAAGGCTGTACATGCCTCACACGAAGTCAAGAATGCTAAGACTTGTGCGTTGTGTTGGAGCGGATGATCCAAGAGGTTGGGGTGGAGAAATGTTATCCAAATTATCATAGATAATACAAAAGCAAGGAAACTGAGTAAAGAGAGGCGTCTCACAATTTTTTGGAGCACTTGTGGTGGCAATTGCCTAGACTTAACATTTGAAAATTTTGGTTAAATTGGATGAGTAAAAAGTGTTGTTGAACAATACAACAACACATGAAAAAAATCTGTCTACAACCATATTTGGGTCCTTAGTTTGATAAGAGCACACAAAAGGAAGGAAACTTGAAAAATCAATGGCAATGCAATTTCCCAAAAAAAATGTCACTTTGCAGAGCATTATAAGTTTGATGCCTTCTCTCAAGAAAATGTTTGTAAGCAATATGCCAAGATGGGCTCTCCATATTCCACGAAAAAAAAAGGGAGGGAGAAAGCCATGAAAACAAATTTTGATGACATGTTCATCAAGAATGCAAAGGAGTCACAAGTAACAATTACAAACTTATGTTTCCTTGAAAATTTTGTATTCCCTTTTTTTGTTAATACTCCCTAGGTTTCTTTTAATTTAAAATTTAATTTTCAATTTTACGATGACAGACTTTGATCAAGGTTCTATGTATGGTCAATGCGATGGCATGTCACTGGATTATCTCTGTGAGGCAATGGATAAAGAGGAGGCAGTTATCCATTATTATGATGCTAACAAAAGAAAATATAATAGCAATTACCATATCATTAATTGTAGATGGACAAACCAACTCCACCATCCAGTACATGACATGACATATTAAGTAAACCCAAAGTTTTCTTCTCTAATACATTTCATGAGGACATCACAGGCCTTACTACATGCGTAGAGAAAATGACACCAAATGAGAACCTCAGAAACACAATGAAAGATGAAAAGCCAGTAACTAGCTAAGTCTTCTAATTACACACTTGTTTGATAAATACAATATTAAATCCTAGCTTAATACTTGAAAATTTTAAGTTTTTTACTTGACATTTATAATTTTTTAAAAGTTCTATTTGTAGATTTGTGGTGTAAGATTTGCTAGCTATATGTGTTTTGTCTCAAAAAGCACTTCTAGGTGTCAGCACAATTAGAGCCTATTCAAGAGGATCACACTATAAAGAGAAATAGGCTTGATCCAAAGGCACCTTGATGACCTTGTTTATGTCCATTACAAAATTTGTTTTTGAACCAAAAGGGCGAAAGATCTTCACCTTAAGTTGCCATCATCTTGGATAACATTGATTGTTTTCAAATTGGATTGTCAGTGATGCACACATACAGTTTAATAATGGAGATCTCGCTGAATTGGAGAGAGATGTCAATACAACAGAGGCATTGGCGGAAGCCATGCTTGAAAAATCATTCACTCCTCAAGACAATTCAGATTTACGTTTTAGGTTGAGGCCAGATAATACTAATGCTAGGAGTGGGAACAAGATGTAGGGTGTGTTTAGCTACTCATGACATGTTATACAATATTATTTATAATTTTTTAATTTGAAATTTCCAGTTTTTGGCAGTTTTATGACGTGTAATCTTTGAATAATGACAAATTGTGAATCAAAATAGACTCGTGTTCTCTAAATTCATTGTTTGTGCATCTCATGCACTAATTAGTTTTTTACTCTATGCAGCATTTTTTTTTTCCAAGTCCTAATACATGTTAAAATCTTGGCCTGCCAAGTCCAAGTTTTCCAAGGATGGGTTCAAGTCAACAAATATCTTTTCATGCCAGTTAATTGAGAAAAACTTAACTACAAATGATGTGCATGTGTGAATTTCTAGCAGGTTTTCATTGACACCTTCACTTTAGAGTTTAGAGCAAAACAAGCTGTGGTCAAGACATTTCTAATCAACTCAAAATGTCAAACCAATCTTACAGGGGGGAACTTCCACAAGTTCATTTATGATGAAAAGATTGTTTCCTTGACAAAAGTTGAAAAGCTTTTATCTCATTTCATGATCATGAATGATTCACAACAAAAGAAAAACAACAAAAAAATCTACTTATCATAGTTCCACACACCCCTCTCCACTTTACCGCAATCCTCTAAACAGTCATCGTATTAATTTATAAGCATGTACCAAAATGTTTGGGGGAAATTGAAAAAAAATGTGCATACAAGAGAAGAGGCCATACCTGATATATACTAAGTTTGGCCTGTGTAATGTCATAAAAAGTGAACATGCCATCAAGCGATTCATGTTGCAAAGTGACCTCCATGGTATGGTCCGACAATTCCTGTCATAAAAATCAGTTACTGTTAAGACTAGGGAATTATAATTCTACAACTTTCAGCAAGTGACTTCAAAACTTGCCTCATTGGATCCCAAAATGAATATTAAAACCAGTCACAAGAATATGCATCCAGAACAAGATCACAGTACTGTCACGAATAAAGTTACAACAAGCCCTTAAATAAAGGGCCACATTTTACCCATAAAGGATATAACAGGATCAATAGAGTATGAGAGAAGATATAAAAATGTCAAAAGGATCTAAAAGATATAGTAGAAACATATTTTAATGTAGAATTCCCATCTTGGTTATAGAAGTGCTATCATGTGAGAATTGATGAAGCCCCATCCAGCATTTTTCCTTGCTGCATTGCAAATTGGATATTTCAACACAGATTTCTTTGTGAAGTGCACGAGACATTCTATTATCCAGATTAAGTGGCATTTACAATGACAAACTCTTGAGTTCCCTAGAGTCAAATGCAAACAGGTCTAAAAAGTTGTTTAAAACTTTAATCAATAGGATCCTGGAGAATGCAAATCCAAAATGATTAAATTCCTATATTTGACTATTTTTAAATTATGGATCAATCATGCCCCAAGGACCCAAAGTAGTGAGAAAAATAACCACAGCCCACAACAGCCAACTTAGTATGAGAGCTTATTGATGGAAGAACACTAACAGTAGTAAGATTGAAATATATATCCTTATTCTATGTGAAGTCACAGACAAAGAAGACTATAACACATCAGGTAATAGTTGACTCTGAAAAGGCCTTAGTCTTTTATCAATAGTTGGAAAACATTTGTCTTCACTGAAACAATATAAAACTCGTGTAGTCTGTACAGTGAGCCACTCCTATTAAAAAAAGAAATCCCAAGTTATCTCTTGCCCTCATAACCAGAATAATTTATATTTGATATGCCAAAGAAAGGAACTAATCATCAAATAAGTGTATTTGATATGCCAAAGCAAGGTACTAATCAGCAAATAAGTGAAGTTTTGTTGTACAAGCACAAAGTGTGAGCACAACATTACTATTAATGAAGAATTCAATCAAACAGGAATTTTATCCTGTTATCGTTGCATACAAAAGATACCAAGCAAAAAAAATAGTGAAATAAACACAGTACCAAATAAACTTCCTGCACTGAAAAGCAATGTCAAATAAAAACTGTTTCCAGTGCCCACAATTTCATCCATGTGCACCTTGTGCAATTTCATATTATTGTTCTTGATTTTATGTTTAAAGAGATACTCTGCAACATCATTGACATCAAACTTATAGAACACTTAAACCAAAAGTTAGACATTCAGATTAATTAGGAAATGATAAAGTGATGTTCTGCAATGAAACGCAATGTCAATCTGCATGAAAACTTTTTCATAAATAAAAACGGTCTCCAGTGTCCACAACTCCATCCATGTGCAAGTTATGTAGTGCCATATTTTCTTGATTTTAATGTTAAAGAGAATTATTTTGGCACATTTTTTGACATCAAACATATAGAACAGTTGAAACCAAAAACTAAGGATTCAGGTTAATTAGGAATAGAAAAAAAACTTTACAAGCTTTAAAACTCGAAGTCCTATAATTACATAGAATGCGATTTTGGCATGCTTTATTAGCAATTATAATGATAGAGACAGGGAAAACACAACCTGAGGTTGTCAAAAAAAATAACTGACCTTTTTCAAAGCAATAATTATGGGATCATTCTTTGTGAGGAAAGGTGCAACTCGAGGCGTTCGTGAGAGTAAATCCAACCAAAGCTTCACATAGGAAGGATTTACAGCCAAAGTACTTTCATCTGCGAAGATGTCAATCTCCTTTCCATTATGACCATAAATATGCCTCTGTCAAAAAATATGACATATATTATATCAGGACTCGTAACAAAGTAATACAAATGATACAAATGAATGAACACAGAAATAATAGTGTTATAGATTTAGTTAAACATTTTTTAATTTCCCCAGCTAAAAATATCGCAAAAGGAGTCGCGCAATCAAAAGGTGTTCACAACAAATGGTTGTTTAATCATTAGCAGCATATAGGGAATTAATAGGTACACAACTGCAAATCAACTCTCAAAAAAGCTTCACTGACTTAAGGAAGTCACTTTGCACACCAATAAGATGAAACAGGAAACATGCAACAAGTGGCTTAAGGGAGATACCTGATGCAGCGCCCATTACAAAAGACAAGAAACACAACCAACTGATATTCTGGTTTACAAAATAAATGCAAATATAACCCTCCTTATAAATTACCAGTCTTATTTATGGAAAATCAGTCTTTATATATAGATTGTTCAGGCTCGGCGATTTAATCGCCCATAAAATCGGCTCCGAGTTAATGATTTTCGCGCCGCGATCTGTACAGGAAAAAATCGCGAAATCGCGCGGCTAAAATGGGAAAAAATGGGCAAACAAAGTGACAAATTTTAAGTTAAAATAATAGCAACGAAAGTAGGATTTTTTGGGGCTTTTTTCGTGACGCTTTATAACGTTTTTTTGGGGCTTTTTGATAGTCATATCCCTACCCCGACTGAAAGAAACTCAGCCAACTGATCTGGAAGCCGACAGAAAATGGAAGCTGAAGAAACTTAGGTGATTGGAAGCCGACGAAACTCAGGTGATTGGAAGTTGAAAAAACGACAGCATGTGATAGGAAAAAACGACATCAAATATTTGTTTGATTTTAAAATGTGTTCGTTTAAGGAATGCACACCTCATGTTTTTTTTTGTTTTTTTTTAATTTATTTACAACTCCGCTTCAAATATTTGTTTGTTTTTAAAATACGACTATATTTACAAAATCCTATTTCGACTATGGATAGAATTTAATATTTATCATTTAAATTTATAAAATATATTTATCATTTAAATTTTATATTGTATTTAAAAGGTAAAATACATTGAATTTATAAAATATATTTACACTATTTAAAATATAAAATATTTACTAAAATATAAAATACATTGTATTTCAAATATATATATAAAGAAATTATATATTTTCAAATGTTCGATCAAAGTGTCGATTTATTGCCCATTTTTTCGCCAAGTTTTTGGTGATTCCGAGTTTTTCAAATTTTTTTGGCTGTCCGAGTCCGAGTTATTGCGAGTCTGAGTTTTTCAACCTTGATATATAGCATCCAACAACTTTAGTATTCACCAGTAGGAGAGAAAGGGATAGCAACTTATGTGCACATGGAATCATAAAATCACACTATTTAGCAATTTACTAATAATATTCTCAGCCCACAGGATTAGGTTTGAAGGATCTCCCAGCTATTTGCACAGAGAAGACTATTTTGCTTTCTAACTTGTAATACACGATCTAATATTCATAGAATCATAACGAGTATCAGCTGTGCCCCTGTGCCAATTACAGACTCTGCCGGTAGTTTTGGCTGCTCGTGTATTATCTGTAGATATTGGGAATAGCACAAAACACTCAAGTACCCTATGTGGCATTGTTGGGCAAACTAGTGACATAATCAATCTTGCAGGTTTTTGAAGCCCTTGTTGTGCCCAACACCTCAAGATTGCCACTTAATAAATGTAGACAAGGGGCTGCAAAACAATTAACTATCCTGAGTGATTCGATTGAACACGCCATGTATGCAATTAATCTCATGCTTTGGAAGGTCCCGGTAGAGCCTGATACCTCAAGATTGTTATTGGCACCATGCATGCCTCCTACACACAGTCATATATTCAGTCTGCACATACAGTTGCAGTCCAGTTAACTCGAGTGTGCACGCCAAAAGTTATAGTCAAAAGTTGCTATAACTTGTGTTGTAGAAAACATGGTGATGATATTATAAAATTGTGTTGCCCCTCAACCCCATGCCAACCATCATACCCCATTGTCCCCAAATCAAGGTCCTTGGTCCACCCTCCCCCCCACAACTAAGCATATTTCATTTATTGCATTCTAACTCGTGCCTTCTAAGTTCTATCACATAAGCGAGTCAAGTATGAGAGGTTAGCGAGGTATTGGGAAGTAGCCAATGAGTGTGCCAACTTAAACACTTATGTTACATAGATTGTCTCGATCTCTTTAGAGGATGAGGAGGCTCCTACACAAGACTTGCATATACAGCTAGTCGAAGTGACAGTTTGGTTGCTCTTTGGTTCAGAAAAAACAAGATAATGGCATTGGTGCTCGTGATGAAGCACAATCTGAACATTAATGATTGTGCTTTTGTATTGATCTAACATTTGAGAGAGAGAGAGAGAGAGAGAGAGAATGGCTGACCCAGCTTTGAACTAAGGGAAAAACCATCCTAGGGGCAAACCCAAACACAATCTGGCAACTTCAGAGATTAATTTTAAAATCCTTTAGGCCAATAATTCTTGAGTACCCAATAAGATAAAAGGGTATGCTAGTTAAAAGTTTCTTATATGCTGCAGTGCTGCCTTTTTTAAGTCAGACAGCGCGTATATTCTGTCTCTAAGGTGTATTTAGGATGGTCCACTGACCATTGTTGTTGTTTAAATGTGAGCTGGATCTCAGTTTTGCAATCGTGCTTTCCTCCTTGAGGTTCGCTTAACTATGAAAGAGTCGAGGGCTTTTTTCTGGCTATCATTTTTTGGGTTTTCCAAAGGTTGTCACTGGAAGCTTGACTTTGACCATTGTTGTTTAAATGTGAGCTGGATCTCAGTTTTGCAATCATGCTTTCCTCCTTGAGGTTCGCTTAACTATGAAAGAGTCGAGGGCTTTTTTCTGGCTATCATTTTTTGGGTTTTTCAAAGGTCACTGGAAGCTTGACTTCAAATTGAATCTGTCAAATATTAGATCTTCCACTATGCACATTACCTCAACCACGTAACAGTATCTTTTTTACATCCTTTTTCAGTTGTAGATACATCCTTTTTCAGTTGTAGATAATTTTTGAAATGACTTCCACAATCAAGGGAAACCCATGTCCTGTCCTAACTTAGCCAGCTTATATTTCTACAATATTTAACACTTTAAGTCTTCACTTTAAATGAAGAATGGGATTAAGGTGCACTTTTAACTAAAAATTACTAATGACAAGTTAATTTTTTATTTCCTCAATTTTGTTCCATATATGTTCAGATATACTTTTCCCCCTACCCTTGGATGACACTTTCTTTTTATCCCAATTAAATATTTTACAGTTTTCTAGAATTTTTAAATCATAGTAGCATACAACCACCACGAATTCCCACAATTTTTGACTTACTCCTCAACCTGTGCATTCTATCCTCCCCAATTGTTGCTCAAATAATTGATGTGTGACACCCCTATTGCCTTTGGATATCTCCTAGTGTCAAATCATACTTACCTTTTGGCTACCCTGGCCTTAAAAACGTCATTGGTTCAATCCCAGCCCCTGAATGTTAGAGTGAATAATTAATTATTATTAGGCCCGTATGCTTAAGCTACTTTGGTCATATGTTTTTTTTCCCAAGTCATAAGATTAAGACACATATTATGATATAATTTAATCCTATCCTGTGGTTTCATCCTGGTGCTTTCAACAAGGGTTTCATTGTATATTGTCACCTTACTCTTTCTGCATCAAATGAAATTTCAAGCTTCATAGCAAATCAGTTGCTTTTCTCTAGTAATTGAGTGTTCTAATTGCAAGTGATCCTTGGAGTGCTATGGAAATCCGATCATTAACTCCATCATGGTATCAAAGCTCCAAATCTATAATTCCCTATCCCTTTTTTGAGAGATTCAGCCTTACACATGTAAATGGTGCATCTTGGAGCAAATCAGACATTACTATTGCACTCAAAACACCCAAAAGCCATAAGATCACTTGTGAAATTGTATAAATCGAAATTCAAAAAAAAATTCACGTGTTTTTTTTGGGTCCAAATCTATTGCAAAGAAAATCCATACAGCCATACAGATATATACGGCTGTCAAATCCATACGCCACCATATGCCTTATATAGGTCTTCTTCAGCTTTCCCAGTAAATTTTCTACTTTTTCCAACAAATTTTAGGATTTCTAGCAGCAAACTTTCTTTGGTGGTGAGTTGTTTTGAACTGTGGTTTTAGGTTTACACAAAAATTCTTTTCTTGTTGTTTTTCAATTAGAGCAACAGTTCCTCAAAGAATTCCACCCTTCAACCATGTCAAACAGCAACCTCAACAGAAATTTCAAATATGTCCACAATCACCACATTAGTGGCACTTCCAGAAACACTACCACCATCACCGACCACCATCACCCATGTGTCTAGATAAACCGACCGCTTTTCTCTACCAAGCTGACCTTCTAGACCCTAACACTAAGTCACTGTCAAATTGGTGACCAAGGGTTATCCTCAAACACCAAAACCCCTAAACCCAACCACCAATCCTATTGTTGACCAAGGGCCTATTCAAGGCCCTTCTTTGTGCCCTAAGGCCCCTTTTAGAGAAATTTTAAAAAATCAAATATATCTTGGACACACTGAATCAAAATTTTGCAAACAATGATCATCAAAAAAGCTGTTTTGAGCTGTAAGTAGTCATTCAATCCGTTTTTCCATATTTTTTAGCAAGCATCCATTATTTACATCACAAATAAAGTTTTCTTTTTTGGTTTAGTTTCTGGAAATATGCAATAAGAGGGGGAAAAATGGAATGATGGGTTATTTTCTTGAAATGTGAGAGGTATATTGTTTTTTCTCCTATTTTCTCTATTTTTTGAGTTATACATCATGGATCAAACCCAAATTGCTCCACTCACCCCATACAATTATTATGGGTGGGAAAATGAAATGAAGATACATCTAAAGAAGTTGAGGTTGTACTGAATCACCATGGCTACAAAACTCAAACCAATCGCAACTACTAAAAAGAGAAAATGGTATACTAGGTGTGATGAAGCATATGAACCTTTACGCATGTCCACTTCCCCTTATCCCATTTTTCACACTAACTCTTGCATTGCACCAAATCAGATATGGCCCCAATTGGAGAGTTTATGGGAAGCAAAATACTTTGAGAGATTATTATTTGGAAAATAAACTTAGATCCTACATCTTTGATAGCACCCAAAACATTTTCACCAAACTCAAATCACTTGGATTGCAATTGAAATAGTGCGGTATTGAGAAATGAGACCCCCACTTGACTCTTTTCATCCTTCCCAAACTCAGTCCTAACTAGAGAAGCAATAGTTAATTTAAAATCGTGACTATACCCAATTAATCGTAAATCGTGGAGTCAGTTTATTTTTGCCCCGAAAAAATCCTAGTTTGTAAAAAAATCATTGACCCAATTTTCAATGATTTTTTGGGTTCAAATTGCATTAAAATCATGTTAAATCCCAAAAAACAGAAAAAAAATAATTACAAAAACCCACAAAACCCTAGAAAAACTCATGAAATTACCCAAAAACTCAAACTAGGGCAAATTCTGGGATGGAATCAAAGTAATTGCAGAATCAATGTGGAAACATTAGTAGTAGTATTTTATCCCTTAGTTTTCTTTCTGCCCTCTAAATTTCTAAACAATAGAGCGGGAGTAGCAGTGGGCCAGTGGTAATCATCAACCGAATTTGAAAGGGGCTCAATCATCCTAAATCATGAGGGGTCATGTGAGATAGTGACAATGCAGCTGATGAATCTGCTCTAAATCGCCACTTCAATATGACCTGAGCTCTCCGCATGCCCTGCTAAACAATAGAGCGGGAGTAGCAATGGGCCAGTGGCAATCATCAACTGAATTTGAAAGGGGCTCAATCATCCTAAATCATGAGGGGTCATGTGAGATAGTGTCAAAGCAGCTGATGAATCTGCTCTAAATCTCCACTTCAATATGACCTGAGCTCTCCGCATGCCCCGCCCCATGGATTTTGATGTGAACAAGTATATAATTAATATTATATACTAACCTGAAAATTATAACTATAATGCACTATTTGTAGATGGCACTTTGATGGGGAAGGAGCGAACACCAATAGTTCATTATTAATATTACGTAGCATTAAAATTTAAATTATGATTGACAATTAATATATATTAATAGTAATATAATAAATTGTAAATGAAAAATTATGAAAAACTTTATAATGTCTATATTTAATTTTTAATATATAATTAATATATTCAATTATATACATATGATTTTTAATTTATAATTAATTATATAGTTTTATTATTAACATTTGTCTCCACCTAAAATAGTAGTTGCAAGCTAGGTATTGCCAAAACCAATGGCTTGCTAATCTTTTACTCCAACTACACAAATGCCTTTTGTGGAATTCTACACCATACAAAGGACTTACCAATTGCCATTATGGAATATAAAGCATTGCAATTGTGGAATATGATTTGATACGCTTTCTCAAATATTAAACTACCCTACAAAACTCCTTGCCTCAATCCAATAAGAGTCTTGGATCACTTCAAAATGGCTTCCACTTTTACTAAATTCCTTACAGTAGCTAGATCACAGTTTGATAAATTTTGATCTCAGTTACTTTGACTTAGATTTGTTAAGTTTTAGGATAGCTGCAAATGTAATAGCACTCTATATTTTCTGTATTTTCCAAATGCAGCGATCTCTCTTGCATTTATATTGAGGATGAGACAAGGAGAGACATGTCCCTTCATGGGACATGTCTATTCATTATTATGTGATTAAGATAATGATGATTGATTATGTAACTACATATATATATAATATGTCACATGATAATATATATATATATATATATATTTTCAATAGTCTCATAGGATTTATCCGACAGAAGCTACAAAACATCAACACTCCCTCTTAGCTAGGGAGGATAAACACAGGATATGATATTACCTCAGTGTAATATCAAGAAAGGCAAGTTTAAGAATATCTTTGATCAAAAGATATTCACCATTAGATATCATCTCATGATATTAGGAGTAATGGCCACAGAATATCAAGTCACATGATATTCACCATGTACTCAGAGTAATGGCCTCAGAATATCAAGTCGCGTGATATTCACCAAGTACTCAAAAATGTCCATAGGTAATGTGCACATGTATTATCAATGATACTTACCACAAGAACATTCACGGTCTGTTTAAGGAACTTAATCCACCATGCAAGATATAATCTATCATGATCTGTCTCAGACATAATAAGATGTCCATCACAATAGAAGGCCATGGTCTATTTAAGGAACTTAATCCACCATGCAAGATATCATCTATCATGATCTGTTTCAGACATCATAAGATGTCTATCACAATAGAAGGTCAAGTTATTGTAAGATCGTCACCTTCCAATAACTTTTACAAATACGAGCGATAATCATTTTCAAGTCATCACTTCCTCATGATGTGCAAAGGGGGCAAGCCCATTAAAAATATGGAGTCACACACATGACATCCACCATGCCTCAACGCAGAGGGTGGAAACAAGGGATTTGACCTCGAACTTCTCTCACAGAGAACTCATTGAGTAGATATCAATCTATTGATCTTTTCATCTAAGATTGTTTAAGATAAATTGTCAGACTCCCTCTGAATCTGATATCAATCTTTTGAGCTCCTCGTCCAAAGTTACCTCTGAAGTGTCAGACTCCCTCTGAATCTAATATAAATCTTCTTTTCCTACAAGAGCATCCCCGGAAAAGATCAAGGCAAATAGCTCTTATAGTACGTATAGAAATACAGATGAGAGAGACTACAATGAGTATATAAATGTAATATTCAAGGATAATAAATACTAATTTGTGCATCAACATCCTTGACACAAGTTGCTTCAATGAAGGTCCATATACATCAAATCAAAAAACACCTTCTCAGATTATTTGAGAAACATCTCCCCACTAAGGATGGTTCAAATGGGAATGTAACATTGGTTATTATTCCCCCCCCCCCCACACAATGTAAAATTCCCACTCTTATATCGTTGA
>MU226859.1:2977391-2996711 GCA_018584345.1 Thuja plicata
GTTTATTTTCCAAAATCATAATTATCTTCTATTTCATTTATTCCTATATTCATATAAGTATTTGTTTTATTTTCAGTTACAACCTGCAAGTTAAAAGCATTCATACTTTGAAGCTATCATTAAAATTCATTTTTATTTGAAGAAGTCTTAAGTTTTCTATTATCCTTGTCATCTGGAAAACTTCCGTTACGTTCGTGATTTAACCAATCTGCTATAAGTATCTTGGATTTAAGTTATTTGTTCAGGATCAGGTATACCCGCCTCGGCCTTGCAGAGCCGGAAGTGCAGGGAACTCGGATCATACGATTCAGTTCTGTCAGGTTGGCCATAGCCAGTTGGATATTCCAGCATCAAGTTGACGAGACTTGTAGGATTCCAATCCATCGATTTTGGGAACCAACACCTAGATCTGTGATAATCTTCATCAATATCTGCTCATTTATACCCCTTACATCTTCTCCAAGGTCTGCTTAAAACTGCTTGAATGTGAATGATATTCAGTGAATTGCTTGATTGAATGACATTCAAGTGACCACTTATTTATACCAATGCACGCACCTCTTGTTATAAAATTTGATAGTTTGATATTAAACAATGGAGACGAAGTCTCCTTAAATAGAAAAGTCCAAGACGATGTTTCTAAATGAAACAATTGTTAAAAACTAAACTCACTAAAGATGGCCATTAGAAACATTACATTATTATCTTAATACCCTCCCTTAATGGTCATCATACTAACTACCCTATAGATGAAAATCTGCAAGTCTTTTGGTCACGGATGCATAGAAGGCTGCTCCCTTCTCATCTGAACACTCTGTGACATGAGCCTGATGTTCAGAGTCTTCAGACCCTCCTTAAATCTGCAAAAAATTTGGAAATGACCAAGATAATCACAAACCATCCAACCTAATGTTGGAAAACAAAGGTATCACTCCTCGTAGCTAGAGACACCACTATGAAACTAAAACCACAATTTTGAGGAAAATTTGGAAAACCCTTATGTGCAGACCATTGCCCTAGCAACTCTAGGTGTGATCTAGAACAACTGCAAGAAACCACGATTTTTGTGGAAAAAATCGACAAAACCCTCCAACGATTTTTTTTTAAAATAAAATCAGAAAACCAAGAAACAATTTTTGAGGATAAAATTGGAAAAACCAAACACAATTTTTTAGGAGAGAAATCGATTAAAACACGACACATTTTAAAAAAAAAAACTGATCAAAACCAAACACTGAAACATCAACGAGTAGCTGGCACAAAATCCGAGACACATATCAGCACACAAAACTTCAGATTTTAGAAAAAATGGTAAAACCCTTTTATAAAACGATTTTTGAGGCAAAAATTCACTCAAAATCCACAATAATTTTTCATGGACAAAAATTATAAAATCCACTCAAAATGTTTTAAGGGGGAAAACAATAAAGTCTTTTTACAAAACGATTTTTGAGGCAAAAAAATGGCACAAAACCCACAATAATTATTCATGGACAAAAATTATAAAATCCACTCATAATTTTTTAAGGGGAAAAATTATAAAAACTCACTAGAAATTTTTTTGAAGGGAAAAATTTATGAAAACCCAACAATTTTTTAATGAAAAACAATTATTAAAAACCCAACCACTAATTTTTTAAGGACAAAAATCAGAAAAAAACCCCATGATTTTTTGTGGAAAAAAAATAGAAAACCCAGAAGAGCATGGTTTTAGGACAAAATCATGCAAAACACTCGCAATGCAAAAAAGAGTGTAGTTGCGGCAAACAAAACAACCCATCACAGAAACCTTCACACATCAAAACACCAAACTTCGCGTGGTAAAATACCCTAGAAAACAGCCAAACTTCATCATGCGGTAAAACAAGAAAACACTTTGTGCAAAAAACAGCACATGCAAGCAACATGCAACTCACAAAAAGCACATGCAAGTTGCAACTCACATAACCCTGGGCCTACCATGAGGGAGTTAGACCTAGACCTGCCCTGATAACATGTTATAAAATTTGATAGTTTGATATTAAACAATGGAAACAAAGTCTCCTTAAATAGAAAAGTACAAGGCAATATTTCTAAACGAAACAATCGTTAACTAAATACGAAAAATAGAAACTAACTAATAAAACTAAACTCACTAAAGATGACCATTAGAAACATTACATTATTATCTTAATACCTATCACCAATGGTTGCATCATCTTATGCTAGGCCGGCCAGGGCATCAACAAATGACTTTAATTTATTCCTTTCTGAAATTGGACGCCAAAAATACCAAGAGTCAGATTTTTGCCAAGTGCTAATTTACTTTTGTTTTTAAATATTCTTAACATGGATAGGCCTATAGTTATGTGCTAGTCATTCTTTATTGTTGACATATAAACCCTAGGTCAGCTCAGGGACATGACATTCCTCCCCTCTCAAAGTTTGCTTGTCCTCAAGCAAAGATTGAACAATTATTGAGTCTAATTTGTGATCCATCTTCAGCTGCACTACTCTGATATTATCTTAAGTTGTAGATTCGGTTTGAGACTTATATGTTTTCTCCTTTATTCAGAACGTGAGTTATATACAAGGTCTTCTTGTAATACCATCAACAAAAAAATGATTAAGTAGCATTTTCACATTGTTAGGGTATCGCGACAGGTTGGTGGAAATTAAATGCAATTTTTTTGCAATTTTAAACCTTGAAAAATTGTTGAGCTTTGTTAAAACCACAGCTGTCAGGATTTGGAGGGGAAAGGCGGGGGGAATTGTTTCAGTGGGAGATTTTTTTTTTTAAATCATGAAAATCAGGATCTCGAGTACTCTAACACAAACGATAACTTATGTTATGATCTAATTGAGCTTTGGTTTTGAAAAAGCATGAGTTGTACGATACAGCTTATTAGCCTTTAATCATTAAACATGCTTTCCTGAATGTTAATCCATTTCATCTACAGCATCTAATTCTTGTATTTCAAAGAAAAATACATAAGAGTGAGGATACCAATATAAAACAGCATTTATTATCCGGACTAAAATAGATATGGAAAATGAGCAAACTTACACGTGGATTTGAAATATTTATTTTTTTGTGCTTAACACCTACAGTAATTCCCAACTCCTCTGCAACATCAGAAATGCCCTGCATTAGAAGATAAGTGTCAATTAGCTTAGAAACAAGTCATCCTGCTAGTGGAAAGCAAAAGAAAAACAAAGAAATTTGCAAGGGATGTCAATTGATGTAGGACACTCAAAACCTACATCAAAAATTTGTTTTATGTAAACATTCTCAGGGGGCTTGGAAACATGAAGCCAGAGTTCATTATTCCATGATCCAACACTGTTCAAGCAAATAGCATAATCGATGCTTTCCTTTAGTCGTTGATCGAAACTCCCCAGCCACTGAAAATAGAACCACAAAACTTAAGTTCATTATTGTCAATTTGGATGAACAAACAGTACTTTTGGAAGGTCAGTAGAATACAGGAAATAATGCGAACTCCTACATCACTCAAAGATTAGCCAACCTTGAATGTCCCATTGTAATTATAAGGTCCACCAGAGGTCAATCCAAACAATATATTATATCTTCCTCTTGTTTTTGGATTTGCATAAAGACGAGAAAACAATCTGGCCAGTTCTAGTATAACTACAGTTCCACTACCATTGCTGTCACTGCCAACAGACAAAGCCTGCAGGCAAAATAAATGTTAAAAGAACTTCGAAACATTAAGACCGAATGAAAGATTAGAATTTTGAACAAAACATACTGGTGCTGCACCAAATGTATCATACGATGCCACAATAGCAATAGTAGGAAGTTGAGTTGTGTCTCCATCTCCTCGAAGTCCTGGCAACCATCCCTGCATTATAAATGGTTTATAGGATTCAAGTCCAGTTCAAGTTAAGATGTCCTAGAGACAAAGATGTAACTTTGAACAAGAACTAGCAAAATTATCAAGCAAACTATAAAAAGAAAAACACATACAAAAAAATTCTTAAAATGTTATAGAAATAAATCATAAAGTAACATGTAAACTACATTTCATTGTTTAATAAACACAAGTAGTTTTCCGCTTCTATCAATAAATTGCCACATATTTGAAAAGTGGCTAGAACCGTTTAGAATGAAATCTTATAAGAGAAAACATGTTTTAAAGGCCTTTTAAAATTCAAAAGAAATTTACTATTCTTTGGAAAGACTCTAAAATATATTTTCAGGAGATTGTTCTCCAGTTTAGCTAAAAGTATTGACTCTTTACAAACTAAGTTGCCGGTTCGGATTTTGGTACGGATGCGGGTTCGAGATTCGGGCTCGAAGTTCGTCCAAAAATTATTTTGGGTTGGGTTCGGATTCGTTTTGGGTTCGTTCGTACAAGAATATATATATTTTAAATAAATAAATAATTTTATTATAATATATAATAATAATATTATTATTATTATTTAAATTATATATATATTAAATACATAAATAATAATATTATAATATATAATAATAATATTATTATTATTATTTAAATTAAAACATAAATAATATTCTTATCGGATTAATATTGTTAAACCTTAATATACTTATCGGATTTTTTTCTCGATATAAGTTGAATCGAATATATAACATTTTATCTTTGCATGTTGGGTGTGTATTATTTTGGGAGGCTATTTGTTTGAGCAATTGGAATCCAATTATTGAGGTGTCGTGTTTTCATGGATGCGTCCGCCGGCTGTAGCATTGGAGTATCTACACGAGCGGGGAATAGTGTACAGAGATGTGAAGCCGGAGAACATTTTAGTGCAAGATAGCGGGCACATAATGCTCATCGATTTCGATCTTTCGCTGCGTCTCATATCAGACGAGGAGCGAGATGGTGAATGGAAGACTCGTTCTTTACAGTTGAGCAAAGTCGGGTCGAATTTGTATGTACAAGCTTCCGATTCACATTGTTTACACTCTGTACAGCAACTCACTCTCCGCAATTGGTGGATAAATTCATTTTTTTTGGGTTAAGAATATTCAATGTCGTTTAAATTCAAGCCAAATTCTTTCTGGGTTCCTGCGTGCATTTCAAAATTCTTCCAAATTCATCCAAAATTCATCCTGGGTCCCTCTGAGAGACTTTTTGGCAAATTTCTCAGACTACGGCCGACTTTACAATGAATTCGCACCGTACCCGACTTTATGACGAATCGAATCTCGAATTTTGCCTTCAGCGAGCGAATGTGGTAACTTAGTTTACAAATGCAAAAGTGAGGGTCCTAACTCTCCCAACATGGTTTTTGGGAGAACATGGTATCAAAAACAATTCCCAATAGAGAGTTCAGGTATCATGTTGACAAGTGCATGAAACAGTAAAAAATTGTCAACAAGTGTATTACTTAAATTGCTTGTTTGTTAGGGTACATTGAAACTTCATATTCACATATTCATGTAATACATCTAGAATAATTCTCATCACATAACCCACTTTTCATATACATATCATAAACTACAGTTGATGAGGCTAGAAAGGAATTGAGCAACTACTCGTCGTGGGTTTATCAAAAAGCAACACATTGCATTCCTTTGTTTTCACAAGGGCGCAATCAAACTTAAATGGTGTCTTATTTTAGATCAATAAAGACTAAATTAACTATGGTATGAATTACCTATAACCTATCTAAGGCTTGGAAATGTTGTAAAATAAATTGAAAAATCCTACGTTACCACATTCGCCTAGCTGACACCAAAGACGAAAGCCGGTTCGCATCAAATTCGTAAATAGTGCAGATTCGCTTCAAATTCGATTTTTTCCTGATGAATTTGTTGTAAATTCGTTGAGCAGGACCCCGGTTGAACTTCACCCCATTTTGACCGAATTTGGAAATAGTCGTGCGAGACCGAAGCGAATTTGAATGAATTTGGGCAAATGTCGGGCGAATGTCGGGCGAATTTGAATGAATTTGGGCGAATTTGGGCGAATGTCGTTTTGTTGACTTTTCATTAAAGTTTTTTAACATTTTTTTTTGCAAACTAAACCTAAAAGTGGCCCGATATAACATGTTTTGGTCTCACACAACATTCTCAAGGCATTTGACACAAGGCGGGTGTTTTCTAAGAAAATACACAGCATTTTCTGAGTTCTCTCCTCACACAGAGATGTTTTTCATCAGCGACAGGTCTCCTCACACGGCAAGTCTTTTTTATCAGCAACAGGTGGTCTTCTAGCAGCGACTGGGTTTGGGTGGTCTTCTAGCAATGACTAGGTCTGGGTGTTTTGCAAAGCCCGTGGGTAGCTACAGGTAGGTTTTTTTACATTTTTTTTCTTGGCTTCCATGAAATTCATGCAAAACAATTTGTGGGTGGTTATCTCCCTTCCTTGACATGCACATACCCATGACAATATCAAATTTATCAGACTGTATTCAAACACAGATGGATTAGAGTGTTATTGAAGTAAGAACAATTCTATCAATAACTAACACTAAAAGGAATGCACAAATTGATACATTTATGTAGAATTTTAGTCATGCTCAGCAGTTAAATAAGGTCTGCAGAAAATTATTTTAATTTCCCAAATCATAAGATTTGATTCTGCAAGTGCTTCTAGCACCAGAAACTCCCACTTCAAAATAGACAGATGCTCTCCACTATGGAAATATGTGGAAATGGTTCAACCAATGCCAAGTGGAGGAGATTGTGTGGATTTGCAACCATTGCAAAGAGGAATCTAGTAGCTCTTAATAGTTAGTGAAAGCACATTTGTGTTTTATTCCTCAAAAGGGCATTAAATTTTGTACAAGGAAGCCAAGAGTTATTGGTACTACCTAAAACCCTTCTTCCAAACCACATTGTGAACAAATATATTCAAGAGCAAAAACAAGCAGACGAAGCAGCTGGGCGTGGTAATTCTCATCCTTTGCAAAATGCTAGAAAAAAAACAAAAACATCATCTATGGCTTCAGTTTCCACTTCCAATGACCCACCTGCAAAGGGCCATCCATTCTTGCGTGCTCCTCAAGAACCGGTTGCAAATAAGAGAGCAAAGGGGCCCTTGGAAATATCATTTCAAAATGAAGCTAGAGACATTGTCGAGGAAGACATAGTGAGATGCATCTATGCAAATGGATTGTCATTTAATGTTGATCGCTCACCGTATTGACAAATAATGGTGAGATCAATCAATGAGGCTCCAAAGGGGTTCAAGGGCCCGGGTTATGAGAAGATGCACACCACTTTATTGGATAGAGAGGTGATCAATAGAGAGGTTGGCATGCAGCCCATTAAGGATTCATGGATCGAAACGGGTGTGACCATAGTATCCGATGGATAGAAAGATGCAAGAAAACGTCCTTTGGTCAATATTATTGCAGCGTCCACAAGAGGTGCAATGTTTCTGAAAGTTGTGGATTGTGAAGGGCGGGTGAAGGACAGTCCTTTCATTGCAAACATTCTCATCCAAGCCATTGAGCAAGTTGGCCATCAAAATGTTGTTCAGGCAATAACCGACAATGCCAAAAATTGTAGGGTTGTCGGGTTTTTGGTTGAGGAGCACTTCGAACACATTTTTTGGACACCTTGTGTTGTGCACTCACTCAACCTAATGCTGCAAAAAATTGGCACTAAGATTGAGTGGATTAAAAAAACGTATGAAGATGCACAAGAGATCCAAATGTTCATCACAAACCACCATATGATGCAAGCCATATTTAGACAGTTCTCAAAATTGGAGCTCTTGAAGGTAAGTTAAATTATTTAAAATTTCAGTATGTTTTAGAAATTTAGTCACTTTAGTTTAGTAAACTTTCTATGTTTTTAAATTTAAATTTTAATCTTGATTTTAATTTATTATTGTTTTGATTTTAAAATAGGTTGCCAAGGCCCACTTTGCCTCCAACACTACTGTTTTGAGACACCTTGTCAAGGTTAAGGAGGCATTGTCTAGAATGGTAATCAGTGCTAATTGGAGCATATGGAGGCAATCTAATAGTGCCAGGGCAGCTGCCATTAAAGCAATGATACTAGATGACTCTTGGTGGGATTGTGTTGAGTAACTCCAGAGGTTCACTAAGCTTGTATTGAGCATAATCTGATACACTAACATGGATAGGCCTTGCTTGGGTAAGGTATATGATGGCATAGACTCCATGATTGAGGATATTAGAAGTATAATAAATAAGATAAAGCAAGATCTTGAAGAAAAGTTCTTCAAAGAACTACAGATAATCATGGTAGAGAGATGGAACAAAATGACTACCCCTTTGCATCTACTTGCCTTTGCATTGAGCCCCAGGTTCTATAGTCAATCGGTCCTCAGTGGGAGTACCGCTAGAGTTGCCCCATACAGAGATCCTGAAATTGGTCAAGGGTACAAGGCAGCCTTTTGAAGACTCTTTCCCGCACACACTGATGATTGTGGTCATGAGGCTCTTGAAGACAAGAACAATGATGATGCTCATAAATGGTGGTACTTCCATGGACAAATGTACCAACACCTACAACCCATTGCCATCAAAATTTTATCACAAGTAAGCTCTTAACTCTTAAGATTCTAATTTCTAAATTCTTGTTGATGAATATTGAATTTATATTTTTAAAAAAATTATTCAAAACCCTTGAACTCTCTAATTTCAAAATTGAAAATCTTGATAGGTTGCTAATTCATCATCATCCAAGAGGAACTGGAGCACATACTCCTTCATCCACTCAATAAAACGCAATAGACTAAATTCCAAGAAGATAGATAACTTGGTCTTTGTGCATTCAAACTTGAGACTCACAACACAGAAAATACTTACAAAAAAGGGGAGGCGAGGCATTGGGATGTTGAACCAGGGTGTGCAAAGTTGGAAGATTTGATTGCCCACTTTAATGCACTTGCACTTGATGATGGTGATCACGAGCTAGCTACCTAGTGATGTTGAGGCTGATCCAGAGGCTGAGCCTGGCATTGCTAGTGGCACTTTTGTTGCTTCTAATCTGCAACAGCGGAAAGATGATGATTTGTTTGATGATTTTTTATGATATTTGATCATTGATGGCTGATTAGTAATGTTGACATTATTGTTTTTAAATTTTGTCAACCCAAACATTGATATGGTGGTGTATTTTGGCATTTTGTTGTCATTTGGACTAAAACATTAATATAAGTGCTGGTGTATTTTGCTATGTTGCTTTATCATTAGCATAGTAATGTATGAACTTAATTGTTGTTGCATATATGTATATATACATTTTTTTAATCTAGTACGAACGCACCCAAAACAAATCCGAACCCAACCCAAAAAAAATTGGACGAATTTCGAACCCGCATCCGTACCGGAATCCGAACCGGCAACTTAGGAAAAATCTAATATATAATGGAAGAATCTAAATAATGCATGGGTCATTTGTTTTACAATTGCTAAAAATGGAAATTCAAACAATAATTACAATAAATTTCACAATTGAATTTAACAAATACCAATACAAATAGCAAAAGCTGAAATTGATAGGAAACTGCAAAACCCAAAAGGTGAATGTATTGATTTAAATGGTAACATAAATTAAAATAGAAAATGAAGAAATCAGTGTTGCACTATATTCACGCACCAATTTCAGAGGTAAAATCTTTAAATGAATTTAGTCGGTAAAAATATTATCTCCTTGCTTAGATCAAAATTTACAAATGTGTAATCCCCCATCAATGGGACCCAAAAGGATAATCTTTCGACAAATCCTAGAAGTGGGGTGAAATGGGCTGCTCCGAAACCAGGATGGGCCACAATTAACTTTGATGGGACATCAAAAGGGAACCTGGGATTGAGTGGTGTTGAGTATGTTGCTCAAAATCACTTGGGAGATGTCTTAGGAATGAGATCGATCCCGTTGGGAGTAATGACAAACAATGAGGCAGAATTTAGAGCAGCTTTGAGTGAGGTGAGATCTGGTCTGGAACTGAAAGTGGAAAAATTGCATCTTGAAGAGGATTCACTGTTGACTGTCAATGCTATTAGACAGAGGTTGACCCCTAACTTGAAACTCCAAAAATGGGTTGACACAATTTGGGAGTTGATTGGAAAATTCTCTGACTTCCAAATTACCCACGTTTACAGGGAGAGCAATGATGTGGCCAATGAGTTGCCCAAGGTGGCATCGGAAACACGCCCATAGGCATCAGCAACATTTTATGACATAAGAGGTTGGTGTTGGAAAAAGCAAAGACCTCCATTATGTATAAAAAAACTTGTGCATCATGTGGCATATTATAACATCAAAGGCTGCCATAATTATTCTTTCATTTCGAGAATGTTACAGTATGGATTGATTGGTGACCATTACGGTGTCCTCTACCTAATCTATGCCTGTGTGTTTGTGAGATATCCTGGGCGCGTTAACAGCTGTTAAAAACTTGTGCATTAGGAAAGTACACTTGGAGGACAGGTCAGGTGGCCTCACATCAATTGATTTATATTATGACAAGTATGGGAAGCACACCTCAATTGTTGAGGTGATGAAGTAACTATTACCAGGAGATTTGATCAAGATTGAAGTGAAGAGTTTCCCTTTCTGGAATCCCTTGCTTTGAAGTACTATTTTGTGTCTCTGTTTTGGGTGGGTTGGTGAGTGCAGTGTTGGCAACGATGGACACGCCAGTAAGGCTGCTCGACCCAAGAAGACAACTGGCTTTCTTGGGGCAGTGCTCGGACAGTAGGTTAAGGCATATTTTTAAGTCAAACCATTGTTTAATTCTGCATGCTATCAAGATGTCCCTGGGGACGGAATTTCTTTAGGCCCAATCACCGGTTTAGAGTGAACTCAATTCTTACAATACCATTGCTCCAATTATTGTATTTGCAAGCCCAAACACAAACAAAGACTTTGTCATTGATATCTTGTATGATAGAAGAGCCTGCTACATGTAAACCAGTGGAAATTACTGCAAATGCCATGTCCTCTTATTAAAAAACTTGACGATTTGTTATTACGGTTAATAAAACTGGAATAATTTTAATGGATTACAATAAATCTTTTCATGTGCTATAAAAACTGGCAAATGAGTAGCACAAACAATCATTGTCAATTGTCAGCCAACTCTTCGTAGCCAACATCAGCCATTACATAAATCAAAATGTATATCATTGTTTTAGACGACGGTAATCTTTGCATCTGGTCCCACCATCAATAATTGTCAATATACATAGAATTCCATAGAAACAATAAATCATATTTCAAATTACCCATGATAACCATGTACAATGTCTATGTGTTTCCTTTCTTTCTATCAATTATGTTTGTGCAAAATATAACAAAAAATTTATAAAAAAACACTACATTGATCTGCTACAAACTCAAAAGTTTGTCATCCTTATTCTGAATATTAACACGGCTATCAAAAATATAGTTAGCTTGATTCGGTAAGCCAAAGCCAAAAGGTGTTCAAACAGTGAGGAACAACACAATAAATCTAAAGAAGAACCTCGGAATAAGCACATTCTTTGCATGCCTTTTCTCCAGACATTATATGCAATCACCATACTCTTTGGGGCACATTACATATTTGCAAAGTTACAAGCAGTGCCAATTTGAGACCAGTTAAGATAACCAAAATTCTCTTAACATAACATAGCCCTTATATAAAATTTGAAATAATGTTGACAGAGCTGATTAAACATCATAATAATTTAGAGCACAAACTGGCAAAATTGAACTCCTCAAAATGGGCCAATGGCCATGGTGATTTCACATCTCAAAAAAGGCAGCACATTGCAAATATCTACTCTTCAATGCATTTAGTTTGAAGAAAGATATTGATGTGTTCCATTATGTAATTTTCTCAGGATTCTTATACAGAAACAATTTCCAAAATTCACTGGAAGTAAGTTTCCTTGGCACCTTATAAGCTTTCTGAAGGTTTCATCTTAAAGTAATAACCACTAAAAAGAGCTGTTATCTTGGAATAGAATCATCTTAAAGAAACAACCCCTAAAAACATCAGTTATCTTGGAATAGAATTACCATGCAAGGTCCATTTAGAAATCTTTGTCATGTGATGTACAATATGACCGCTTATTTAACATGCATGATAGAACCAAAAGGTTAATGATGTAACCTGAATGTTTGTTAGTGTGGGAGATACCAACTTTCGAGGTTCATGAGTTGGCAATACAAGCTTGTACCTGCAATCAACATTCAAAGGATCAAAGTCATTGAGTCAGACACTAATGGTTAGGATATATGTATGTCTCCCAAAGTCTAGGAAAGAAAAAAGAACGTATTTTAGCACTGACATGATGAACATTCCATAGGACTGTAAAATTATAAGTATGTTATATATGCAAGACTACGGCATCTCCATCAAAAAGGAGTGTAATACAAAAACAACAAAGATGTCTCAAAAAATATCTAACATATCAGTAGCTAAGCCCGAAGAATAGAATTACATGCATTCAGGAATAATAAACATGAAGACTTCGAAGCTATGTAAAACTCGAGAAAACATTCCTACTGTATATTGACAAAATAATTGATTTCACCCTTTTCTAACTGGGGTGTGCTCTCAAGAGTAAACTTATTTCTTGGCCTTTAACATTAGCTATTAAACTATTGTCACTCATCCAACATTGTCCATATTGAAACAAGGACTAACAAACCACAGAGAGCTTGATCAGATTCAAGCAAGACTTTTGCATGGACTCGAAATTGAGAGATCAAACAGACTGCACATAGTGATTTTTTAAGTTAAGCCATAAAAAAGATTAGGTAATATAATTCGATTGATAATGTATCTCAATTGAGAAAGGCTGCTTTTTCAAAGATCGGGAATCATATGTTGGAATTCGGGTCATAAGTCCCAAGAGTGGAACTCTCTGCAATTATCCAGTCTTGAATATACAGCTCCTAAAGGCTTGCTACCATCTGTGATGGTGCAGCAATAATATGTTGCAATATGTTGGCGAGATCACTGTGACAGTAGCAAAAAGTCCCAGTCACATTAAGAGACATGCAAGGTACTTGTATCTGGCTTTCTCAACATGTATCATGCAATTTTTTTCAATGATTCCATTTAATGAAAACTTTAAACATTCAGTAGGCCAAATCAGTCAATCCTGGTATAAAATATTGAATTGCAGAAAACAAATGTCATCACTTCCATTAAATAAATGCCAGAAACGCTAACCAAATAAATCCCTCCTTTAAGACCATACAGCAACATGAGCAGGTTTCAAACCCTACTTCTAAGGCACAAAATACAATAGCTCCAACCTTGAAAGCAGCAGTTCTATAGTGAAATAATAAAAGTCCACTGAGTTATAATTTGCATTTATGAATATGTGCTTCCAGACATGCCCAAGTTCAATAATTTTACAGAGAAAAATATAAGTAATTCATGAAACAACAAGCAAAGCTTCTAAAGAACCTACTACATAAGATCAACAGATTCAAAGCTCCCACACACAATGCAGGAAGTAGCTCCCAATATTAAGAGAGGTTAAATTCAAATAGAACTAATTCCAAGTCCAAATACTATACAAGCAATTTTTTATAATGATTGGAGGTAAACGATGTATATCTATGATTATAAACAAATAAGACAAGTAAACAACTAACCCTCCAGTTGTTGCAGTTGCAACCTGATATGATTATAAACAATAAGACAAGTATTAAACTAACCCTCCAGTTGTTGCAGTTGCAACCTGACCGGTAGCATCATTCTGTTTGATATCGGCTAAAATGGCATTCAGCTTCTCCTCTTCGAATGCAAAATAAACAGGATACTGCAATTGTTTTAAGAATGGTATTAGCAAAACCCCAAGTTCCCTTGTATTATCAGTCACCAAGATACCCATAAAACTAACTAAAAATTCCAACTGTTTAATAACAAAGAAGAATTTGGTAGAACATGATAAGAGTCATACACAACCAAAACACAACTGCAAAATTACAATTGACTTCAACTTCTACTAAATTGCAAAGCAGATATCCTGCAATGATCTATAACTTGAAAGAATGATTCGCATTCAACAATTAATAATAAACTCGTGATATAAAGAACTAATTGAAAAATTAACAAAGAGTAGTTTGATATACAAGTTCTATGGCAAGTTCCACTTGAAAATATTGTCTAACTCCAAATGGTCAATTCAGAGGAAAGCTGGGGTGAACACATATTACACAAAACAAAAGGTTTATCATATGGAAAATATTTATACTACAATCTCATTAACATCCTTAACTGACTTACTTATCTATAAAAGTATATTAATTGGATTGTAGCATCACTTTTTTCACTTAGCAATGGAGATATGCTATCTGACTTATAATGTTGGAAAATAAGGTACAAGTGAATATTTGTAATCTTGCACATTAAAATAAAAAGATATCCCCCTGAAGTATTGTGAAAGGGCATTATGGTATTAATTGCTCATGTAATATCATTAACAATTCAACCTTGCTATTATGACCTTACATGAAGTGGCGAGAAATGAGGCTTTCCGTATGTACTATACAGTATATCCAAGTCAGTTAAATTGACTAGTGGCGAGCATATATTCACAAACATAAGATAATCTCCTTTCAAATTTTCAACTTGAGGAAAAACATATCTACGCATATATGGTCTATACATAGACATAAATATGTAAGTGTACATCTCTTGCTTGTTTTGAATTATGTATATGAATGTTTATTGCTTTGCTCATAACATGAGAACAACAACATTGTAAATAAGATAATCCCCATTCAAAGGAAAGCAAGAGATTAACATAAGTGGGTGTGTGTATTCACAAGCATAAGCTCATCCCCATTTAAAGATTCAAAACAAGTAGGAGATATAAATATAGAAACATCTACATATTAAATTTTCTACATCACGGTAAACCTATGCTCCCCCCATATTATATTTTCCTTGCATTATATGTCTTTCTTTTTCTCTAAGTTTATCTTGCATTTATGTTAGATTTGTTGCTTGCATTTCTCAAATAACTCTTAAACATTTTTTCTCTCTCTGTGATGTAAGGTTTACAATTGCAGTTCATACGTACTACAAAGGAAAGAACCTGTATGGAAGCATGGAAAGTCGGACAAAGAGAAAAGGCGACCTTGCCCACATACCAGACATGATGATTTGTTATTTCATAATTTTGAGCATGATGTTATGAGGGAGGTGACAACATAGTCAGATTCCTTTTAAGAAAAGAAAACAAAGAATAGAGAAAAACCAACAAATAGCTGCATTCTCTGTTTCTGCAATGCCCAAAAGTGTTCTTGCACTGGTATCCAATAAGCATTTGACCCAGAGTTCGTAATTTGGGGATTTCAGTTGTGCCACACAGCCAACCAAGATTGGAAAGCATGAGTTGGAAATAAGACAACCACAAAGCAGCATGGAGTGTAATAGATGATTTTTGGTATTTTTTCAACAATACCTTCAAAGCACAAGATGAAGTTTTGATTTTTTATCTCCAGTTTTTTATCATAATTTTTTATTTTTTGCTTTCACAATTAAAGCTTTCAGATTTTTTGAATTCCTTTTTTACATGTGTAATAAGTCCTGTTGTTATTCAGGAATTCAAAGCCCCTTCCATTGATGAACTTTGGAGGCCAATTTTGACAGAGAAGGTGGCTGATATAAAATCAGTCCATTATTGAGAAGCAGTGACTATCCATATGAAAAAGGGCTACACAATCATTTCCGTGAAGGGAGTGTTGGAAAAAATAAGCTCTTGAATTTTTAATATTTTATTCAGCTAGCACAATCTTCTTGAAGCTATTTAAATGATGATTAAAGGAAGATTTTAAAAATGGAAATTATTTGTATGGACTTTTCGAAGAGGTTTTGGGGGAACTGACAGTGGAAATGTAGTGCAAGCAGCCTCCAATAACACAGCAAATTAAATGTTGTTGGACATAGAATACTAATGGATAGAGTCGATAGACATCCCAACAGTTTGGGACAGCTGCAAAGGAAATTGTAGCTGTAAGTCTTTAAGAAAAATTGTTTTCTTTTTTAAAGTCTATAAATTTAATTTTTCCTCAATTACACATTTAGGCTGAACTTTAAAGTAAATAGAATTAGCTTTCTTAACTATTTCAATTTTGATTTTTTATCTCTCTTTCGTATTGTTAATGGAGAAAAGCTTGTAATGGGATACATCTGTGAGGGAATGGACAGAGCAAAGAAGCATATTAGTCATTTCTAAGGCAGTATAGAGGACAATGGGCCTATATGGCATATCATTGACCAGCATTGGATAAGATAATTTGATAAGCAACTTCATGCTTCTGTATACTTACTCAAGCCACTCATCCTACAAAGATATTGAAGATTATTAGAGCCCTCTATATTGTCATGGAGGCTATGGAGCCAAGTCCACAAATAAAGGTGAGAACCCTGTCTAAGGTTAAGATCTACACAAGCACTATGTGGTCTCTTTTCTCAAGAAATATGTAAAATATCAAGGACAACTATTAGGCCAAATTGAAACGTTGATTTAAAAGTTTAAGATTTTACTTCTTTATAATTAAATTTTGAATTTTTATTATTTGTAAATCTTAAACATTTTAATTTTGGCATTACAAATGCATGGTGCAAAAAAAATTGCACTAAGGTGCCTAATCTTCAAAAATTATCATCAAAGGTCTGAGCCAAACATACAATGCTCACAACTCAATTATGTTTGAGCACATAAACTCCAAAATGCATAATAAGTTATCCTTTTAAAGGTTGAATGACCTTGTATTTGTAGTTACAACCTATGTGTTACTCATTTAATGTTGAAAAGTGCATTCAGTACAACTTTGCCACTAGAAATTATACCTATTTTAGTGCTCATTATGTAGCATGTTTTTGAAATCCATCTTAGCCAATGCTTAACATTTTTTCCTAGTTCAAATGACAAGTGTTATGAGTGTTTGTGTGTTTTTGTTCCTGGTCATGTATTTGTAATGTTTTTGCAATTATCTTGTGTAATGTGAGCACTTTACAATGTTTAAAATAAGACTAAAATGCAGTCACACAACATCTATGCAATCAAGATTCCATCCTATGATAGTACAATCATATGAGATATGCTTAACAACTAAGACAATGTCATTTCAACTTCCCTTTCGTTGTAACCATTGTCCACCTATCTTTTGTTGTGTTTTGAGCAATATTTCATCAACCTCTTTAGCCAACATAGCAAAACATGATTTTGGACTTTGAAATTCGGGATTTTACTTGGTTCTCTCTCTATTTGAATGCAATTTGACTGATTAGGGTTTTGGTTTCTTCTACGTTCTATAATTCTCGTGTAATGTGATCTTCCTATAGCACTTTTGCTACACTCATTGTAAAGGCACTTTTGCAGCAATTCATATTGTGAGTTTTGTTATATTTTGTTATTCATCATTGTAAAGGCTCTATGCTTACAGGCTTTTGGTGACATTCAGATTGTTGTTTTCTGGATCTTTGGGGAGAAATCCTCTTGGTAAGTACTTTTATTCACCTATTTTTAAGTCATCTCTCACAAACTTCTTAAACAAAGTGATATTGTCATTGTTACATTTTGAATTCTCGTTTTATTTCTAGTTCTATATATATTATTTGGGCATACTTCCTTCATACTACCAACAATCCATTTCCTTGTGTGAGTTGTGAACATTTCAATTATCTTGGCATCTTTATTGTGTTTTTCACTTTCTTGGACAGCTTATCAAAATTCTATGCCCATCTTGCTTTGCTACTCTTTAAATTCAATTGTCAGCATCACTAAACATCTATTCCATCTCAAATTTTCATTTCCATACACATTAGAATACTAGTTTTCTGTAGAACCGATTCATTAGTATTTATAGTTGTTAGTGTTGGTTATTTTTATTCTAAATACACGTGTGATTAATAGCACACCCAAAATCCAATCTATTTTCTATTTGAATGCCCATAAAGGTCAAAAGACCAAAATAGGGGGGAGGGTGAAAGACCAAAATAGGGGCTTGACCACCTCTGACAAGCTCCCTTGTAGTCACCCCCTTGTCTCTAAGCGTCCTGCTCAGAGGTCTTGTATCTCTAGCCTTTCTTTGTCATTATTTGTCATTTGATTTAGATAAATCTATTTGAAACCACACTTGATATTATTCTGTGATTTACTAGTCATTTTATTTAATTCTGTACCATGCATTTCCATTTCCTCTGTGGGCAAGTATTTTAGCTTCAGTTCTATTCTTTTATTGTTTTGTTAGCTTTTCAAAAACAAAATAGCACAGTTACGCAAGGGACTGGTAAGTGGGATTTGTCTGATTCTGATGATTGCCATTTTCTATTCCAGAATTCTGTTTTTACCAGTTACAAGCATTTTCACATTCTGTCAATGATTAGTTACCAAATTTTCTGTTTTATTTAAGTTCACAATGTTTCATTTTGCTAAAAACATTAAAAAAATAATAGCATTATTTTTAAAGCATTCGAAACAGCACAAGTTAATCTACTTTCTCATTTAGTAATTAACCTTATACCTATTTCACAACCACAAGAGTTTTAGCTACAAATGAAGAATTAGCCCATTGGACTGGACCGGGAATGATCCTGCATCTAAGTGCATCACTGAGGATGACCATGCACTCGTTGATCATTTTGACCATAAGGCAAAACATGTAGTGATTGAGGAGGAAGAAGATCAAGCCTGTGCAAGTAGAAACAAACATGTTGTTCAAGATGATGCTATTACCTCTTTTGCAGATAGAATGGTTGTAGTTGCTTCTTTGACATACAGAAAGAGGTGCAGGAGCTAGCAACTTGAATCTAATGTTGGAAGCAGTGTTTGTTCTTTAGCTTTGTTTGATTTTTCTATATACCCTTTCAATAATTACACAATAATACAAATTTATTGTGTGTGTACAAACAAACAATTTTAAGATATGTTGCCGAGTTCCTCTAACCCCACCCCTCGTACCCGTGCGAGTGCAGTTCAGGTTCAGGTTCAGGTCCCAGGCTGGTTCCCCACTGGGTTTGCCCAGGTTACCTCCCAAGCACCACAAGTTCCTTGTGAGTCCTTCAAAGGGCCCACAAAGAACTCACAAAGGCTGAAAGGAAACCTTAGAAAATGTGGGCCAAACCCACATGAACCCAAGGGATGCCCAAAACCAAGACAGAAAAAGAGTCTTTTTAAGATTTTTATTAACAAAAATATGCCTGTGTATATAATTTCACCCTTAAGCTATAAAGTTGTGAAAATGGCATGTCATGAAGGTTTGTGTCATTTCAAAGGCCTTAATTCGGGCTTGGTGGCGCAAGGGCTCTGCCACTCTACCCTGCCCTGTGTCACAAAAGAGAAGATGCCGAGTGTGTTGGTATATAATTTCACCCTTAAGCTATAAAGTTGTGAAAATGGCATGTCATGAAG
>MU226859.1:2997003-3014148 GCA_018584345.1 Thuja plicata
GGCTTGGTGGCAAGGGCTCTGCCACTCAACCCTGCCCTCTGTCACAACAGAGAACATGCCGAGTGTGTTGGTATATAATTTCACCCTTAAGCTATAAAGTTGTGAAAATGGCATGTCATGAAGGTTTGTGTCATTTCAAATGCCTTAATTCAGGCTTGGTGGCAAGGGCTCTGCCACTCAACACAGCCCTGTGTCACAACAGAGAACACACTGAGTGCATTGCCCCTCAACCCCACTCGGGTGTTGCCCCAAAACCCCATGAGGAGTACCGTCCATTGATCACATTGAGAGTGTTGCCCCTAAGCCTCCATGTAGGGTGCTATCGCTCAACCCCATCAAGGTTTCTTAGCCCCCCAAACCCCTGTAGCAATTAGGATCTCTTATCACATAAGAAACTTGATAACAATTAGGGGTGATTATTAAAATAATGTAATGTTTCTTTAATGGTCATCTTAGTTAGTTTAGGTGGTTTCTAATTCTAGCTTTTGTTTACATTTGTTTCGTTTAGAAATATAATAATGTTATTGCCTATATCATGAAACTCCGCTTTCATTATTGAATACAATTACCAGTACACGTTATCTGAGCGGGTCAATGGGGTTTTCTAATGTTTGGCAAAAAAAATTAAAATTTGTGGGTTCATTCCTAGAATCATTTTCCAGAATTTTTTAATCAATTTTTTTATGAAAAATTTGTTGGAGCAATTTCAAGAGTTTCTTCCAGCAATTTTTTAGGGTTTTTTCACACCCGTTTTTGTCTACAAGTTCAAGGATTTTCATGGAGTTTGTGATCCTGTGGTCGTGTTGGTTTATGGCCCGTGCGAAGGGTTTGTTTTTCTGCAACCCGCAGTTTTGGTTTTTGTTCAAAAATCAGGTGTTCATCACGTTTTTAGAAGACAATAAGCCTTTCTTGCATTTTTGCAATCGAGGGTGCCGTTTCAGACACGCATTTTTGCTGGTTATTCTGGCAGCAATGTTTTTCAATCCGAGTCGCCAAGATTTTTTTGGGTGCCGTTTTCAACCTTGCGCAATTTGTTGCTCTTGTCTAGGGTTTTCATTTCTCTATGTGACGGCTCGTGTTTGATTCAGCTCTTGTGACTACGTTTTTTTCCCTGCAACCTGCAGTGACAGATTTTTGATCTTAAGTCACAAGCTGTCATCTTTGTTCAGCGGCTAGGGCTTTGCTTCCTCAATGCGGGTAGAGTTTCAAGCATTGTTTCCTACCGTCTATTCTGTGTTTAGCATCAAGGGTTTTTTACTGTTTGCTAGAAAAAATCATGAGAGGGTTTTTCACATTTTTCCAAAAAAATGTGGTGTTTTCTTTTGGGTTTTTTATAATTTTTTCTCAAAAAATTAGTCTGGCTTTTTTTCTTTTTTTGCATGATTTTTTCACACAAAAATCATGGGATCTTTCTCTGCAAGAGGTTTTTCTATTTTTTCCACAAAACATCATGATTGACGTTTCAGGTTTATGGGTTTTGATCAATTTTCTCCTCAAAAATCACGTTTGGTTTTAATCGATTTTTCTCCTCAAAAATTGTCTAATTTTTTTCGCTCCTAAAAAATCGTTTCAAGGTTTTCTGAATTTTTCCAAAAAAACCATGACTAGTGTTGCTGGTCTAAAGGTCCTTTGATTTCTTCCGCAAAAAATCATTAGAGGGTTTGCTTGGTTTTTTCCTCAAAAATTTGGAAGTTTTTCATGGGTGATCTCAGCATCACATCAAGGGTTTGCCGATTTTCTCCACAAAAATTGTGGTTTCTTGCAATCAGTTTTTGGGTTGTAGTGCTCATTTGCAAAAGATTTTGCCGATATTTTGAACAAAATCATGGCTGTATTTTTTAAGCAGTTCGGGTTTGGCGATTTTCTCCTCAAAATCATGGTTTCAGTTTGAGAAGCTGAGCTTGGTGTCTCTAGCTACACGGAGGGACAATTCTTGTTTACCCAAAATCAAGTTGAAAGGATTTTGGTTATCTTGGTTATTTCTAAAAGTTCTGCAGATTCAGAGAGGGTCTCGGTAGCAAGCTCGTGTCACAGAGCATTCTGGAGAGAAGGGGGCAGCCTTCTATGCATTTATGACCAGAAGGGGGGCCTTCTATACATTTGACTAAAAGACATGCAGATTGTCCTTTGTAGGGTATTTAGAACAATGGCCATTAAAAGAGGGTATTAAAATAATGTGATGTTTCTTTAATGGTCATCTTAGTTAGTTTAGGTAGTTTCTAATTTTGGCTTCTGTTTACATTTGTTTCGTTTAAAACATTGTAATGTAATTGTCTATATAATGTAACTTTGTTTTCATTATTGAATATACAAGTACCATTACAATGATGAGGAAGAGGGATCCAACTCTTACGTGTGTTGACTTAAACGTTATTGTTGCACAACTTGAAAAAAAAATCTTTAGATGAGGTAGCTTGTACAGTACATGGCTAGGGGAAGTGACATTGTAACTCATTGTGGTTCAAATGAAATGAACCTAATGTTAAACTTTGATGCTTTTGATGAAGAGCAATATGAAGATTATTGAATATTGATTGTAATTTTCATTGTGTATTAGCATTTGATTTGACAAATCACCTAATTATGAATTTGTGTATTTTCATTTTTGCAAATTATGAGGTGTTTAAATATATCTGTTAGCAATCATGAGTATCAATGTTTTGCATTATATAACTTAAAATACTTTGATACATATATTATTTATGTATATACATACAAACATAAAGTGAAAAGGTTCCCTGGTTCCTTCTCTGCACACAAGAGGCACAAAGGTTAGGTTGCGACATAAAGGTACACCTTTGACCTATATATCATTTCAAACATTTATTCCATTGTACATTAAAAATAATTTTTTCACAATTTTCTATCTGGAGGGCAGCCCTGTAGAGTTACATAGAATTTGAGCAATAGCTCTACACATACAGGTAAATTGTTATGAATCAGCCATTGCTCCAGCTCAGCGAGTCTGCTCTTTGCATTCTCATCTGAATCTTCTGCATCATCTCTCTCACTTTCTTTGGCTTTCATGTCTGTAGATTTCCGAGGAAGTAACAGCAGTAGACCTCCTAGAAGGTTCTTGTTCACCAGATAGTCTGTTCAAGGAGTAATCCAAAATGTGAGTGACATTAACCACTCAGAACAATGCAATACTTATAATATTCTAAGCAACAAAAAGATTCAAAGCTCCTAGCTCAACCAGTCCAATATTACAAAATAACTTGTTTGAGGACAAGCATTCTTGGGATGGGTGGACTGTCATGCCCCCACCTAAATCACTGCCTTCACAAAACTAAACCGCAGCCTTAAATAGCAATTAAACCTGACCAGTAGCGAATAAATGAAGAGGGCCAAGTAGCATTAGGGACAAACTGAATATTTGAATGAGGGCTCACTGATATTAGTCAAAGGCAGTGACTACCAAACAAATTATAATTAAAATAGAAGGCAGCAGTTAGTTTTGAAAAGTTGCAACTCTTGTAAGAGCATTGGGCTTTATGAAAAGATGTATCTCTCCCTCCAACTGTATAGATACAAAAGGGAGAAGAAATCATTTGGGAAAGGCATCATCCAAGCTATCAATTTGGAATAGAAATGATGGAATTGAGACACAAGATATCTATTGGAAATACAATATTGTTTTCAACAAGAATATTAGTTTGAAATAAGTTTAAAGTATAATCTTAGACTATAAATTAGAAATATGTATTGCATAAATCAAGTTATTGCAGCCATTGTAAGTAAATCCATTGCAATTCCCTTAATGGTATTTTATTAGCAATTCAAATTCATAAGGTGAATTCCCTTAGCAATCTTTTTTGAATTTATTAGAAAAGTCTTGCAAATAGGAAGAGGACGGCCAGCCTTCCGAGTTCACCACAGCTAAAGGATCATTCACTCTCCATATCAAGTATGCCACCCCAAGATGGATGGACTGGATGTCCTGTCATGCTCGTGGGCCATGAGGCCCAATGGACTATAAATCCACTCTGTGGTATTAAGCTTGGTTGAAGAGGACAGTCTCCATGTGCCTTATAAAGTACACCACACCGAGATGGGTGGATTGGAGGTCCTGCCATGCTCGTGTGCTGAAAGGCTGAATGGACCATAAACTAATTCCATGCCCTTGGGCTTGGTCGAGGAGGACGGCCAGTGTCCAAAAATGGCTGAGCTGAGGGATGGAATGAATCTAAAATCCTTCTATGCTCTTGTAATACAGGGACGACCATCCTTAACATTGTGGTTTGCAAGCATTTCCAATGAATTGCTAATACGGTTGACTATAGGAATATGCCTTGGAATAATTATTAATGATATTAAAGTATTATGATTTGAATATGAATGATGCTTATATGGATTTCAATTTAATCATGGATTCTTGACCGTTAATATTAATACTTTGTTGATTTAGATGAAATAATGAATTCTTAATGATTGTATACTGTGTTTTCTGGAAATGATTGTGTTCCTTTTTTTTGCATCAACGTTTTGGATCACACTCTGTGATCCATCATCAGGATGAGAGAGCTAAAGGAATTTTTTTCCTTTCGGGCCCGTTTGTTTCGCGGAATTGACCAGGAATTGGTATTTCCAAATTCCCAAAATGTTCAATTCCCTGTTTGGTTCCAAAGTTAAAAAATTGGAATAGGGTTATGCGAATTCTAATTTTGGGTCATTTTGAGCATTCCACAATTCCCCCTTCAGACCTGGAATTGGAATTGAAAAGTGGAATTGGAATTGAGAGTATTATTTTGGGAAGGAAAATGCATTCTCATTTTTGTGTCAATAATGTATATTATATTGCTATAAGGATGTATATATATGTACACGTGTGTATATATACATACAAGTGTATATACACACATGTATATATATAGTATATATACATGTATGTATATACACACATGTATATATATATACACATGTATATACACACGTGTGTATATACATATGTGTATGTGTATATGTTTGTATATGTGTATATATATACACAAATGTGTATATATGTATATATGTATGTATGCACACATGTGTGTGTATGTGTATATAATATATATATATACACGTGTATGTGTACATATATACGTGTGTGTGTGTGTATATACATGTATGTGTATATACACACATGTGTGTGTATATACACACGTGTGTGTATATACACGTGTGTGTGTATATACACACGTGTGTGTGTGTATACACACATGTGTGTGTATATGTGTATGTGTGCAAAAACAAAATTCCAATTCCAATTCCAATTCCAGTTTTGTGGAACCAAACGTAGAATCTGCATCTTCTCAGTCATCTTCCAGGTGAACCAAACAGGACAAGCCCATATTCTAGAATTCATTTTGAGAATAGCAGAATTCCAGAATGGATTCAATTCCAGAATTGGCAATTCCAGCATGCACAAATTCCGCGAAACAAACGGTTAGCTCTCTCATCCTGATGATGGATCACAGAGTGTGAACCGAAACGTTGATGCAAAAAAAAGGAACACAATCATTTCCAGAAAACACAGTATACAATATAATGGATTGTGGAAAACTACTATATTCTTAATGATTTTCAGTGTCAGTTTCTACTGGTTAATATTGTTTGCAGGTCCTCAACCAGGAGTATCCCATAAAGGGTATTACAATTGGTAATTTTATTATAAACTTATATTTGTAAATGTATTGCATTTCTCAACTTAGGTTAGAAAATTGTTGCTTTGGGGCAAAAATCAGGTATAACCCAAGAAGGGCCATTACACAAGATGAGATGGCAATGACATAGGAGCGAGCAGCTTATCCACACTTTTTCATTGACTTCCAGAAAGTCTAATTCTAGGTTAGGCAATGAGATTCCCCAATCCATCTTTCTTTTCTCCATGCAGTGATAGACTTTTATCGTTCTATGCTTCATTGTATATTTTGACCATCTCCCAAATCTATATATGGATTTTGAGTTGTAAAGATGTGATAGTATCATCTGAGCCACGTGAGTTTGACTTCAGCATGAGTGTAAATGAGTTTTATAGACATATCACCAAACTATTGTGTTTATCTCTTAATGCACTTAGAAATTGTCCTACATGAATGATTAGGAACAATAAGTGACAGATTATTATTAATATAATCTGGATAATCGTTACATGTGTTTTGTTGCTACCTTTGCATGATACGATTACTTCATTATCCAATAATGATATTTTCAACATATGTTGTGATATCATACTTAGATATATGAACAGACTATATCAATATTATAGGATTTTTACGCATGTGTATTATCTTGCTTGGACATACTGCTGGGTGCAATGAGTCTGCAGATTACAGGTGCAGAGGATGAATGGCGAGGAGATAAGGAGATCCTCAATTTTCACTTGTGTTCTCAATCACTTCCATCTTTATTCTTGAAAACCCTATTGGTGACTAGTCAACTACGTGTTTAGTGATTAGGAACATAGGCGTTCATTCAGATATAACCTTGTAACCCATGACTTAGAGAAATAAAAGCATATAAAAGTGTAAAATAGGATCAACTTTATGTCCTTTTTGAGGTGGTGTATAGAGCAAAAAAGTGTTCCTAGTGGGGAAGATGAGTAAGGGTCATATGGGTTTTGGTTAGAACTTAGAAGGGGCCTTTTAACTGTGAGTTAAGTTCCTAGGAGCTTGGTGAACCCAAAGTGATGCAAAAGCACCCAGGTCCCCAGGCAATCTTGTCTAACCCAAAAACAGTGACCATTCAATTTTTGGTGTTCTTCTCTAATTTAGTGTGTTTTCAGGTTGTTTCTTGTCCATTTCTAGTTTCTAGCTTACTGGTTGTGACAGTTTCCTTGTTGAGGATCACAAGCTGACTTGACCATTAGGATTCCTATGGAATTTATGTTAGACTGGGGCCCGTGCACTTCTTTGAAGCTGTCATTTTTTTCTTTAAACAGCATTGTCTTGTGTGGGACCTCTACTAAGGATGTGACATTTAATTCGACATGTCCTTAGATATCCCTACGGCCTGCATCATGGATCTTTTGTTCATTACATGCTGGAACTTAGACTAGCTTTCCCATCCACATGACAATTTCAGACATTTCTGTATTGTTAGCTGGGGCCCATATGACTAGCCTTTCTTCCTTTTATGCTGGGTGTTTTCAAGTGAGGTGTTGGGCTTCAATATCTGTGGGTCTGACTAGCAGTTACCAATGGAAGATGTTTACTTCGTTCCCTATTCCTGGTGGGATCGTATGTGGAACCTTTGATAGCTGTCAGTGGATTACCTTCTCTGGGCGGATGCCAACTATAAAAATAAACATATTAAAATTACAAGAAGTTAAGTGGGGTCATGGGAGTAAAGGAACTAAAAACATTTTCTGCTGTCAATTGTAATATTACTTGATCCGTTAATTATGAGTTAAATGTTATTTCCAATTTTCCATACTGCATTAGCTGACACAAGTTCCAGACCTTAACAATAGCACTTCAGCTGAACTTCATTTCTCCGGTTGGGGGAATGTAGCTGCTAACAGGCAGAATGAGCACGATGGTTGGAACAATCCGAATACAAATGCATTTGAGGAGCATGGTCATGAATTGGGGTGGCCGAGTGAGATGGTTGTGCCTCTGTGTTTGCATCCACGAGGTGGTGACTGTCCAACTGTTGATGCTGGTCCTTTGGCAATGGAGGAATGAACAATCTTCTTGCTGTTTTTTTGGTGTTTTGGTTTCTGCCCTAGAAAGTTATTGAAAAGAAAATATAGTTTGGTCTCAGCTTTAGGGCATAAGGATTTTGATCGATCGATTAAAATATGGGCTATGGTGTAAATATACCACGCTAGATATTCTGCTAAATATGTATGTAATGTTCATTTATGGTAGTGATTTGGTCTAATGTTTAGAAGTTAATTTCGCTTTTGTATTTCCCGTCATCATAGTTATCTTTTGTAATTGGGCTAGGATATAGGGTTTTCTTACTGGTTCTTTCCAAATTGAGCCCTTGAACCAGGTTTATTAATAATATTAAATATTAGTGGTTCGCCCACTTTTGATTTTTAAAAAAAATTCCATACTGCATTTGTAATCAGTTTTTTAAGAAGCTGCTAGGATTGGCTGCCTTTCACTGGGCTCCTGGTCCTTGTATGCATCAAAAGGCAATCATGCCAGAAAGGGGAAAAAAGGTGACATGTGTTCATTTCCCATTAGCCAAAGAAAAGGCTCCTTCTATAGACTGAAACATTTTTACACACTTTTGGATGATTTTGGAAGATGAAAGAGGTAGAGGAGAATGAAGCTCCAGAAGTTATAGTAGATTTTTGGGTGGCAAAGTTAAGGTAGGCCTTCATATCCATGTAATTTGTTTTTCCGCGTTCTCTCACAAATCAACGTGATGTCCCCTCTTCAAACATTAAACCCAGATGCTCTGCTCTCACCATAAGAACCATGTCTACGGCCTGTGAGCATAGGTGGGTTGGGTGTGGAAATATGAACAGCAGATGTTTTCTCCCACACAGAATGCAATCAAATTATATTTAAGTCAATCATAAAATTAAATTAAATTATATTATAACAGATGGAATAAATACAATCGTAAAGTAAAATTTTAATTCAAGTTTATATCAATCAAGAGGAATTTGGAGAGACATCTTTTGGACAATAGCTCTATTTAAGAGAGGCCAAACAAGGAGAAGGACCGTGATTGAAAAAATATTATAAAAATTCAATTATTACTCCTTGTGGAGCAAGAACTACACGTCAAACAGCCTGATGAAACCCTCTAGGTTAGAAATTCGAGGAGGAAAACCCCCTAATTTCATTATGGAATAAGTGAACAGAAACCCCTGATTCTGTCAGTTTTAGAAACATTTCAAAGGCATTCCGTTAAAGATAAATGAGGCTGGGGTCCCATGGAAGGGGGCTTCCTAAATGATAGAGCTGGAGCTGCTTGAGATTTTTTAGGAATATTTTAAAGCTGACGGTCCCATGAATTTTGTAGTCCAGTTATGCTTAAATTATAAGCTCCAAAATTTACCTAAGCTGGCAGTCACACGAAAGCATATCTTTGTCTTCTATAATCTATGCATGATAAAAACATGTTAAAAAAAATTATTTTCCTCCAAAATTATTTTTAAAGAAAATCTAAATTTACATGTTTGACAAGTGGCACATAACATTCCTAAGATGGTGGGGCAATTTCTAGCCCCACCCCATTTTCACCCGCTTAAATATGCAAGCCTAAAAAGTAGGAGCTTCTATTTTCTAGGAAAAGATTCCAAATAATCCCATAGCAAACTCTTTTATTCTACATGGGACCTCCTCTTCCTAAAAAATAGAGCTTAATCCCCCCCATAGGACCCCACCTAACTGCGGAAAAGGACTGTCTTACCGACTGCCAGAATAAGACAATTTAGTAATTCTAATTTTTTTCCAAGTATAAAATCTGATTTACGGAATTAATTATTAGCAGAAATTTCTCACTCATGAGGATTTTATATGTATACTATTCATGCAGGCTACTGTAATTGTGAATTAGGGTTTATTATATTACAATAGAAAAAATAGAAAAAAAAATAAGCAGGATAATACAATCATGTTGGGGGTTTGTTAAGATTTCCTTGTTCTTCTCTTGTCTTTTTTATTATGATTAAGCTGGTTTTATCTTATATTTTTCTTTGGGTTTGTTTGAGCCTTGGGCGATGAATTGCTTTAAAATATAAGTCTGGTTTTAGGTGTAATGTTGATCTCTTGCAAATTGTAATGGTTTGTCTTGCTTCTATTTTCCTTGAGTTCCTCCACTTTTGAATTTTTATGGTTTTACTGTTTTGAAGTGCGTGCAGATTTTGGGACAGGATGCAAGATAAATGGGGCGCATGTAAGCTGCTTGCTAGTTCCATGCTGCTTACTGCCCTAATAGACTTGGGTTCTTGAGAGAGATGCCTGCTAGTCCTTAGGAGGAAGTTCAAAGAGTAAGATGCACACATATTGAAGAATGCTAAGATGATTTTAGAAAAAAAAAATTATGTGATGCAATCATCCTCTCCTCACATTTTTTAAACTTCTATTTTATTTCAGGTAAACTTTTTGTTGAAATTTTGAGACTCAAAGGACTGCAGTAGAGGAAACAACTCAGTTTCCTCATTCAGCCAACATGTGGGAGTGATACAAAATGGTTCTTCCTTTATAACCTTAGGGCTTAAACCAATAAGTACCTGGAAGGTGATGATCTTGCCCATGTTCAAAAAACCTCATATTGAAAATCTGCAGATTCAAACCCAAACTCAATTGAATCTCCCAGTCTTGCTACCGTATATGTGTTCTTTCTACTCCAGAGCCACGAAAGCCCATTGGAAAATAATGGTGCCACATTCTCCTCTCCCTCAAAAGCTATTCTTGTTATTGAGCCTAAACTTTAATCTTTGGCTGAAAATGGGAAGAACACCCCTCCTCACAGCCTTGCTCCTACACACTAACAAACTGCATCGAGCAGAGACTAAATACCCTTCTGTGGCATTTAGCCTGAAAAAGGTATCAAAGTTTACTGGATTTCTAACTCCAACCTTGAAAATGGGAACAACAATTCTTGGAATCACTTGACCAGTTTCTGCCATCACATTCTGATCGGTCTCTTCAAGGCTTCTTTTAAGTGAAATTCAAAGGTTCTAAAGATGAACAGAATACTGGAAGGGGGACTCTGGTTTTTGAAAAATTACAACTATTTCAGCTCTACAACTCAGATATACACTTCCACGACCTTTAAACTCCCTAAAACTTTCATTTAAAAAGGACATAAATGAAGATTAATGGGAATCTCTTGGATAATTAATATATAGTAATTTCTCAGACAATTCATTAATGGTAAAAAAATTATATATTCCAATTCATACCCAAATCTATGCTTAAAAGAATATGAACAAAGTCTGTTATGATCATTTGAATTTGGGGAAAACAAATGGCACCGGAAGCTACATTATGTCATGAAAATGTTTACATGGTACTCATATAATCATATTCACACAGTCGATTGTTGCAGCCCAAAGGAATTCCAAAACTATATCACCTACCCTGTGCTACAGGAAGAACAATACCAGACAAAGAATGCTCATCTTGGACATACTGAAATTTTTTTCCCTTCACAACAAAAAAAACATCATCAATCATTGCCAATCAGCACAGGAAGTTCTGACAAACTGAGATTTGTTCACACCAATAGAGAAGCCCTGTTTGCCTGTTGCCAGGGAGGTGATCTTCACTGTCTGCTGGTTAAGTATAAAACTGCACCTCTTTTTCATCTTTAGCTGTAGTTAATGTGGCATGTAATTCTCAGATGGTAGCCAATCTTTCAGTGACTAATTCTTCTAACTCCTCAGTTTGGGAAAAAAACACTTAAGCTTGTAGTTCACCACAACATTCATCTTTGGGTGGTTTAAAACTTTTTACTCTTATTACAAGATATTTGGTTGTTACATGTTGCATGGAAACAATTTTCCCTGACTAATCTGTCTCCCCTTCTTTAAATGAGGGTCAATATGATTTGTCTTATTAAAACAAAAGTAGACAGCAAGTTTTTCTCAAAAGAGTGAAATGTAAAATCCTTCAGGCTTGAAAGTACTATCAAGTATCAACATTGAATATACACCAAGTTGTGGTTTGGGTAGAGTTTTGGGGTTTGGGTTCACCGGCATGGCAATTTTTTCCCCTAGGTTCAGTATGATTGAGTCCAGCAGTACAATATATAAATATATTACAAACAAATAATTATAAAGAGTAAAAATATATTAATAATAAACTATTATATAAATATTAAACAAATTAACAAATAAATAAATAATTTATATAATAAATTAACTGATAAATTTAATAATATTGATGTTATACAAATATATGTCAGTTAAATTTAATAATATTGATATGTTATATAAATATATGAATTAATTAACATGTAATCTTTTTAAAAGATTTTTGTTCTCTAGTCCTAATAATCCCTTTGTACCATCCTTCTTCGTCACATTCAAATCATGGGCTTGACTAAAACAAGCTATCAGGTAGCAATTTTCCAGAACATGGTAAATACAACTCAATAATTTGCAAACATTTATGCATATTTACCGAGCATAACCACATACTAGCAGGAATCTTCTTAGCAGAAAAAGGGCCTCCTGTGAGATGAACAGTCAATGGACCTCCTCAGGCCTGTCAGGGGCACATTGCAATGGTTAAACAAACAAGACAAGGTCAAAGAAGCCAGTAAGGAATGTCAATGATAGGCAAAAGGATGAAGCGGAAGAGAACATAGTCACTGGATCTCCTTTTCATGTTTTAGTGTTGTATGACTTTTGAAGTGTGTGTTTTTAATCATTTCTTCAAGCTGTTAAAGGAACTACACCCTGTGGGTTCACCCCAGTCACATCCAGAAAAACAGAGTACCCTCAAAAACAGAGTACCCTCAAGGTACATCTCGGTAAGAGGATCAAGTTTACATGTTTCAGGGTTTTATGGGTTTTTTTAATATCATTTTTTCAAGCTGTTGACAGGCATATGCCCTGTGAATTCACCCCCAACACAGTCAGACAGCCCAAGTACCCTCCAGATATGTTAAGGCATCAAACTATGCCCAGGACAGATCTGTTTCAGGCCAGGACGGGTAAATTCAGTAACACAAAATAAATACAATAAATTCTTTCTGCTTGAATACTGTGTTTATTTGCATGGTGCATATAATTAAGCTCTCTAGCTTGTTGATGTGACTCTGCTGTGTGTTTTCATCATTTCTAGCACTCCAAACATGGAACCTAATAAACCAAAAACAGACCATTCCGGCAAATATTGTAAAATTCAAATTGCAAAAGCTGCTCACATGCTAGTAGAAATTCAGCAATAACAATCAAGTTGCAAAATGATGAAGTAAATACAACAACGACAAGATAAAGTAAGAGCAACACAATTTCCTATAATAAGCAATGTCTTTGCAACTACACTGATCCACAAGTTTTACCAAATATAAAGTGATTGATAAGAAAGTATTCATGTCCACTGGCAGTTGCATCTTACTTGATGGGATCGCCTTAATTGGAATTTGCACACCACCCCTTGATAGACATCTTAAAGATTTTCTTGACTTGTTGGCACCTCTTGTGCAGTGTTTCATAGAGAAGTTTATTTAATATTGGACAGTCTCTAGGGCACATTTTTATGCTTTTGGATGGGGGAAGAACCATTTAATAGGTAGAGTAGTACTTGTCTTCCACTTATTGATTTGAACTTATGTTTTATTCAATTCAAACTTCTTTTATATATTTTTTTTAAGTTAACTACTTGAGAGTAATGATTTTATCAAGTACATAACTATTTACCTTTTTAAGTGTATAATGTACAGCTGTACAAGAGTTTTGAGTCAATCAGGACTAGACAATTTGGACAAAGATCTGCAGATGCACTTCTTCATCTTCTTTTTCCATTGTAAACCAGAATCTAGTTTCAGACTTTTACTAGTATGTACACGGGTCCATGGCAAGGCTGCACTCTCTACTAGCTTATTCATCTTGGCCCTTGGCAGCTGAGAATCTGGAAAAGGTCATATGTATCCAGCTTTCTTCCAGCCTTTGATGTGAAAAACAATATCACTCTAATGAGAGGCCAACTTGCTCACAGATAATATTGGGCCAACTTACCTGAAAAAAAAATTGTCATTCTTCCATAACATCTCATTCATTACATCGATTTCCAGATAGCTCGTCTGATTTTTATCTTCATAGAAGTTCACACCATTTTCTACTGCTAATTTCCAGCCATTTGCATATCCCATTATCTAACAATTAGTTTTAATAAACACCAATACTGGCTCATAATTAAACACAATGTTTTCACAGTGCATGTAAATATGACAAAAGCTCGTAGAATAAACAATGCAATAGACTTATAATCAACAGTTGGGATCACACTCTGAGATCTGTCATCGAGATTAATTGGATAGAGTCTCTTCTCCATAGATTTTTATGCTCCCTATTATCTCGTAGTAATCAACCCAATTAAAAACTTAAAAAGAAGTAGTGTTTATTTCATAGCAATCAATCAGCTGCAAACAATAGTACAAGGGATCGCGGTGCAATAGAAACAAGGTTAGTGGAGCTTGATTTCAAATCCTGCACCACTGCACAGTAGGGCATAACTCCAGTTGACACGTAACAAAGTTGAAGACTTCAAGCTTCTGCAATGATTTAAAGAATATAACTTCCAGAAAATTGTGAACAAAATGATAAAAAAATCTTTTTTTGGACCCGCACATTGTTGTACATTGTCAGGAATAAATAACAAAGTAGTTGTATAAAAATCATGTAGTGTATTTTAGGGTGACCTAAATTTACAAATATTATGGAAGTGCTCCATAAGGTAAATTCCACAGGGACCCAAATATGTAAAAACGCGATCAAGGGATTAAAGGTGCCATAGCCTCACCAAAAAACTCACGAAGAAAAATATTAGAAATCTCTTCTTTTTAATAGGATACAGTTGGGTAAGAAAGGAGCTGACCATTGAGAAAAGTAAGGTTGAGTTCTCTAAGAGGCATTATGACCACAGTGCGAGAGAGATCCGTCCCGGGCGAAAACAGCATCGATCCAGCATGATGATTAACACCGGCACGACGAGAGCCGAAGGGAATCCCTCCCAGATCATACTGTATTATTCTGTACACATCCACCACGGCCGCAGCATCCCCCAGCTCAACGCACGCCGCCATCACAAACACAAACGCCAACACGAACTGTATCGACTCTACCATTACTCTTTCTCCACTCCTCTGCAATGCCATCCTTGAACGCTCTCTACTCCACACGGTTCAATATAAATAAACTGCCACTGTCTTCAAACGAAAACAATATTTCTTAGTTCTTCTGCTTCATACTTTCAACTATCTAAAAAGATAACCAAAAAAAGCCCAAATTTCACCAAATTTTTGCCCAGGAAAAAAATCAACAACTACCATAGGCTAGCGAGAGAGCAAATGATTGGATAAAACAGAACTCGGAATAGCGTAAATCTGAATATTTAAACTGTTGCCCTGCTCTTAAACCCTCGGGCTATTTGTGAAATTCTGCTGTTATATTTCCTGTGAAAATATTTTTGCGGACTTCAACTAATATGAAAGACTGTTAGGTTTGGTCGGTTCTTGGGCTTGTCTACTGCATGAAAATTTATCATTCGCTCTAAGTTTTATATGCTTCGGCGTCCTTCCATTGGTAATGGCTCCTTCAAATGACGACAACTTCGGGGTTCGGGAAATCTATTTAGAGCTACCTAAAGCGGCGCAATTTTCCTCTCATAAATCGTACGGGACGGTTAAAACACATGCCAAGCTCTCTGGAATGCACTCCAAGATCACTGGAATGAATCGGCGTCTTACACGTTTGCAAATCTGTGCCACTTTAGTGAACGCCGTGTTCTTTTTATAACCATAGTGGATGTGAAAGCTACTTTTGCTTGATTATTTTTGCACCATAGTTTACGCCGGCCAAGGTCCCTTTGGAGTACGGAGGGTGCGTACAATAACATAGAACCAAACTATGTACTTTAAGAACTTACAAGTTCAAGGAAAAATAGGCTGCTTTGTATGGATGTCACTACGGGAAAGGGTCTATTAGCCCACCATGTTTCAACCAATGTTCATTCTTTATTCACTCACCTTTCCATTATTAATTCTAAATGAATGAATGAGTGAAGTTATTTTAATGATGTTTACGAGAGCTAATGGTCTAAGGGACTAAGATACATCAAATTAATCAATTTTAAAGTAATTTTTCATGTTGGCTCTTTTGTTATGAATCTTGAGTAAGAAACTAGTTTTGTGAAGTCTTGCCTCTTCAAAAAGCTCATTTAGGATGTCTACCTTTATTAAGTCGTTTTCAACCTGACTACGAATATCTTCATACATTGCACACTATTTGATGAAATGTCATTTCATTTCCACCACCCCCTTGTTGTAGTAAATGCAAGTCCTTTCTTCCCATTCTTCTTTGGGCACCTTCCATCAACTAGTTGTTAGAGTAATCATTAGTTTGCTTATTAATTAAATCATGTTGATTTAATTAATTAAGTTATTACTCTTCAGTGCTTAAGCTTTCTCTTAAGTGCATTAATAATTAATTATTTTATTAATTATTAATGTGCAACCTAGTTTTTTTAGGCTTTAAGGTTTTGTTCACCTTTATAGGTTGAACCTTGTAATTCTTTTTTCATTAATTCAGATTATAATTTTGCTCTCACTTTTTGAGTAACTTATGAGTTCTGCTTTTTCCTCCTTCTGCTTCTCTCTTGTAACAGGTTATTTGCATGCAGGTATTCTTGGCATTCTGTGGATTTGTATTTCTCAAATCCTATATGGTATCAGAGCCACACTGCTACTGTCTGGTCTGGGGTTTGTGAAGCTGTGATTCGAGGGCAAAAACCATAACTTTTCTAGGGTTTATTCTTCATTCTGGAAGATACACTTTTTTCTGGAGCACTTTGAGCTAAAACGGACACCACCATCACGCTTAGAAGGCCTGGGAGAGTTAATTTTTATATAAATTTTATCATTTTTTGCCACAATAGCCTCTGGAAAAAAAATTCTCTCTTCGACTCAAATTTCGAGGTGAAAAATTAAAAAATATCAAAAAAAAACAATTTTTAATTGATTTTTGCGTTAAAAACTAATGCATGCAGTGTTAAAAATCAACGCTACTTTGTAAATGGGCGCCACCGTTAGTTAACCGCTAGTGGTTAACCTCTAGCGGTTAACCTAACCACTAGGGTTTACTCTCAAACCTTCTTTGGGGCAGTTTTGAGCACTTTTGGTATTTTGGCCATATCTTGAGCATACGGTATCAGATTTTTGACTTCCATATATCGTCGGAAAGCTCTTTCCGAGCTCTATCTCATCATGTAGATTTGATTTTCTGGTTTTTTAGTTTTGATGTCTGTTTGTCCAGTCAAAGTTAGAACTTGTATTTTTCACTCTCGGGGGCATATCTTTTGCGTCCGAAATCCATTTTGTGAAAACGAATAGGCGTTGGAAAGGTGTTGTAGTGATATTTCTATATTTACTATCTATTTCATCAAAAAATTTACCAAGTAAATTTCATTCAGATTTGTGTGTTTTTACACTTTGCTCAATTACTTGGACATTCTGGCACCTACATGGGTT
>MU226859.1:3021731-3033213 GCA_018584345.1 Thuja plicata
TATATATATATAAGAGTGGCATTTTTTTTTTGTGTGTGGGGGGGTGATGGAAATGTGTGGACTCCTAATCCAAGACAAGGAGATCCCAATTTATTAATCAAAAGGAGACGATCAATTCAAAAGGAATCAACTAGTTATGGATAAGGAGGGGAGATCTAATTTCTTAGTTACATAGTAAGTTAATAGATCTGAATTGCTTAAAACCTTAATTGAAATGAAACATTTACCTTGAAATGTAGAAGATCTGGAAAAGCCTATTTTATGATGTCTATGTTGAGTTTTTGGAAATTCTACAACTGGATCTAGAACAGAAACACGGAGACAGAGAAAACCCAGAAATCTTTTCCTTTTCTGAGTCAGGTCGACCTTGACCCAAATGCGGGGCACAATTGTACCCCAAAATGTTGACCTCGACTTGCACTGTTCTAACAGAAAATCTATTCGTGGATCCTGAAAGTTGGCTGAAAAGGGTATCCGAATCTGCTTTGTAATTTGTTTCATGTACCTGTACCTACAAGAAAAATGGGTTTGTTTGTTGGGGGAGGGGTTTTCCTTAGTCAAACCCCGATTTGGGAATTAACCTTGAAATCAATAATTTAAATAGAGAATGCTAGCAATTAGTAGAAGTAGATCTAATAATGAAGCTATGATATTCAATAGATATACAATTGTATTTTGAATGTAAACAAGTATGTTAATATGAAAGCTTGGACTCAATATTAGAAACCATAAATGTAAATCAAAACCTCCATGTTTGTATGCTTGGAATCCACCTTGAAGGAGGAATGAATGAATCTTTAGGATGCACCAAGAATCTTGAAGGAAGATCACACTATCATGATGGATAGATTTAGGGTTTGAATGATGAATCTTGTATTCTTGAACCAAATCCCTTCAAAGGCTTGAATGCTTGAATCCTTGATCTTCAATGGAGAACTTGAAATGATTAAGAAGAAGACTTGACCACCTTGATTGAACACTTGGAAACTTCAAAGCATGTAATTATTTTGTCCTTAGCGCTTGTTATTTTCACTTGGTGGGAGAAAATGAGAGGAGAAAAGCTTCCTTATATAAAAATCTAGGGCACAAACTTCTAGAGAGACTGACATAGGAGAATTAAATTCCAATTATGCCTATATCCCTAGAAGTGGACCCATATTAAATATCTTTTAAGAGTCATTACTTTGGACCCAAAACAGCCGACCCGGAAGTGGGAAAATGAACTTTTGAGTGTCCTTCGGCAACCGACAAAATTTCCAATTGAAAAGGGGGACCTGGGTCAAGGTTGAGGTTGACCCTGACCTAAGGTGAAGGTTGAGGTTGACCTTGACCCAAGGGGTCAGGACCCCTGGAAAATGTGCCAAGTGGGATAAAAAGTGCTCGGAGAGGCCCAATCAAGGTCCTAAATAGGCATAGAAGATGCAGAAGGGGAAGAAATGAGAGGACAACATGATGATGGGCCAAAACACCCCCTAAGGAGGGCTAAATTCTCTTAACATGGAATTCCTTCCATTTTAAGATGATACATTAAGCCCCCACTTTAGCGGGAGTATGGAAATCAAACATACGCATGGTAAAGTTAGAATAAAGACTCTGGTGGGTTACAATGAGGTAGAACATCACTTAGTCAAGGAAATGAGCCCCCAAGCCAAGGATTCTAACTCAAAATACATGTACAAGGGTACAAAAACAAAGATCAAACAAAGATAAAGCCAAAAGATACAAAAAGAGAGGGGTTAGTATAAAAACAAACCCAAATCAACTAGCAAAGGAAACTTTACTAATAAATGCTTCGTATACTAATATCATATTTGGAAAGCTATCATAAAAGCATAAATGATTATATAAGAAGGACAAGAGAAACACTATAAATAACATAGCTTCATGATCTAATCCTACTAGAATGAAAGCAAGAGAGAGAAAAGAGAGAGTGATTACCTCGCCTATTAAGATGCCCACCTTACCATGAATCACCAAGGAGGGAGAGCCCAATAGGTTCACCCATAAATTGTGCTTTGTAATTGTAATGCATCTTCTGACGGCTTTTTGGAATACCCATAGATACACATTCTTGTATCACTATGGAATATAAAATGTGTGTCTCTTCAAGATTTAGCAACTTATGTGCGTTACCTTCCAAGTATTTAGCATATTTGAAATTGAAAAGTGTATATCTCTTCAGGATTTAGCAAATTATGTGCGTTACCTTTCGAGGATTTAGCAAAAAAATAAAAATAAAAATGTGTGTCTCTTCAGGATTTAGCAACTTATGTGCATTAACTTTTGAGGATTTAGCATATTGTAAAATGTAAACTATAGTATAAGGGAGACCCTATATATGCCCATCTCCTTATCGTGGCTACCTAAAAGACATGATAAGGAAGAGAAGGAGGATACTTACTTCACAAAGTAAGGAGATATCTTGTTAGCAACAATGTACACTATATTCTTAGCGAAGAGTATTGACCCTTACATCTAAGAGCATAGATAATCGTGAAAAGGATATGTCACTTATGGAAAAAGGATCCTCAAAGAGGAAGAGATATTATCAACAAGAACCCCACCGTAGAAGAGTGCTCTAGATAAAATATCATCTTTCAAAGAAAAGCAAAGAGGGACCAAAGATTCAATCATCAAGCCCCCTGCGATCAAGAGGAAGAGGAATCTTGGAATGAAGGAAACAAACTCTAACCCAAAGCAAGGGCGAGAGTTTATAAAGAACATAATTTGCAAAATAAAGAAGAGGTGATGACCTAGGACAGTCACCTCTCATATAAAAGAGAGTATCCATAGCCAAAAAACCATAAGTCTTTATAAGAAAATAATGTTTGTAGAATTAATAAATGCCACTGCGCTAAGGAAAGTAGATCCTTAGACAGTGAGAAAGAAGGAAAACTTTTCCCCCCAGGGATGAAATCAAGGGATATATCAATCAGATCAAGATATGCTATAATAAGGAGATATCTTTGCAAAAAAAATGTCCTAGAAAAGATATCATGAATACTAGAAGAGAGCTATGGATGATTATGAGCAAAGGAATGAATGTATCATATCATTATACAAAACCATAGAGATAGAATATTGAAAGAATAAACAATTAAACTCAAAAAAGATAGATGTTAAGAGCATAATGGATCCTAGAAAAATGGAAGAAGTATCTCTTGCCCCCCAGTGAAGAGACAAGAGGGAGAAAGATCTATATTATTCCATAAAGGAGTGCTAAGAATCTTCCATAAAATAAAAGTGATTCTGAATATCATAGTTCCAAGATATCATCTTCATTACCAACATTGAGGTGTCTTGAAGGGTTGGGCGGATTGGTGCAGTAGCTAAGTTCTTCATTAGTTTCCCAAACACTGACCTGATCCTCAATGATGTAGTTGTCAATCCAATTAGGGGTTTCAGGGGAACATACATGATAGAAACAAAGTAGAAAGTTCAAATTTCTCTTTACAATGGGATCCCAACTCACTAAATATTCTAAGTCTTTAGTGATCAAAATGGGATATGTAGGAACCGTTCTACCACCAATGATAGGAGTGTCATATAAGCATGGTTTAGGGATATTAAGGTCACTCCTAATATTGGACAAAGCTTTATCTAAATCCCCTAAATACATTTTTTGAAAAGCCTCCGACATAGAGTTCCTATCTGAAGTTTATCAACATCAACTTGAAAGGCAGCAACAATAAAAAGGCCAGGAATCTCGGAGTTAACTCTATATTTTTCAGAGTTAAAAATAATATCTTTGCCTAAAACCCTGTAGACAACTCTGATGACCAGAAAATGGGAGGAAAGAAGGATATTTTCTAGTCTTTTACCTGTTACAGGTCCATCAAAGGCAATCTACACCCTAGGGCCTCTCAGTTTAATCGGGATTGACATTCTAATGAGTGCAGGGTAAGAGGCAACAAGGGGGATGGTACAATGGGACGGGAGGGAAGGGATTTAAATAACAAATGGTAGAAAGGGAAGGATGGGAGTGAAGAGATACAAAGAAACATCGATAGGAATCCAGAGGGATAAGAAAGATGAAGACAAAAAAATAGGACCAGGAAAATAAGGGGAAATATGAGGAGAACAAAGGAAGATGAAGGGGATAGGAAGATGATCTAGAGAAGCCCAAGATGCTTAGCTATAGAAAGAAGGTGATAAAAGCAAACAAAGGGAGGGAGGTTATTACATCAAATGGCTAAGGCTAAAGGAATATAAATGATAGACATTTTCAAAAAAGACAAATAAATAAATATATCCATTAAATTTTATATACATATATACCTATATATATGTAGGTGTATACATAAATATATATGTATATATAAGTATATACATATATGAACCAGAGTAAGTACTTATATATATATATGTTCCTCTGAGATAATATATCTATATACATATATATAAATATATGAGTGTAGATGGTAATATCATAGTTCATATTAGTATATTTACATCACCATATAAATGTAAAAGAAGATATGGTTTCCATGGCGTGCAGAGAAAGTGAGAATTAGAATAGACATTAATTTTAAACGCTCATTAGAGCAAAGGCATTTCCTTATACTATGATTACTAAGTTATCTTAAAGTTTTTATGCATTGAACTTCATACACTTACTTTCTCTTATCAGAGGCCTATCTATACCTTCAGAGATGAACATGTCTCAGCTTTGCTTGTTAGAAAAATCCCTTATGAATAATATAGCATATTCATATATAAAGTTTGGGCTTCTTAGAAGTCATTATCCAAATCAAAAAGACCTTTTCTGTCTTGTGTTCATTTCGGTATCCAGAGTTTTAAAGAGTCTAGGTGTCCCTATTATATCATACGAAGTCTTTGTTCATCTTATAGATTTACTATCTAACCATATGCATTCTATTCAAAACAAAACCCAAAAACATACCCTTGTTTCTTTGTTTATTTGTTATCCAGCTTATTCTTTTTGTAGCTCTTGGCAGCTCCATGCATCATCCTTATTCCTAATGATAACAATGACATCATCCACTTGCGCTGCGTTATTGGAATGATGAGATCATTTCTTCACTTTCGAGGAAATGATATGAAAATTATTCCTATCTTCTTGGTCCATTTCCTCTAAAATATCATACCCTTTCGCTCTCCAGTAGTCTAGCAGCCATTGTCTCCATTTCCTCTTCTAAGAGTTCCCTATATAGAAAGTCCAGGTTCTTGGATATTTCTGGCCAGAATTCATCGAACTGCCCCTTGTCTTTGAATGTCATCATAGGAATCTATTGGACATTGGGATAGCCTTAATATTTTTGGTCTATGTCTTCATTATATTTTCGGTCTCTGTCTTCATTATAGTTCCTAATATATCTTCCACCAAGATAATCTTCGCAATCTTAATGATCTCTTCTTTCTTATGTCCTGTAAATGAGGAAAGAGATAAGAAATGGCCTACAATAGCCCTACTAGTTCTGAATGTGAACTCGTTTTCAAAGTGATAGTCTCCTACCCCTCGCTCCAGTGTGCTTCTTGCAAAATTCGATAGAGGGTTTAACATCTGATTCCATCGTCCAGGTTTAATCATTCCCCTGAACACCATAGCTCGATAGTCATCAAGAGAAAAGGTAATTAGCTTCATCTCCATCCTCTATTCTGTCTCTTCCTTCTTTCTAGCCACTCTGCTTTATTTTCAAAAATATGAAGAGCATCCGCATTTTAATAATCGTTTGTGTAAAATAATTTAATGATGGCTATAATGATTTTACTTTGCTCCCAACTCTCCAAGATCTCTTTGGGATTGCATATGTATAAGTCATTATTAAACCCACTTATACATTAATTATTGATTACTAGGTGTCATGATTAATTAGAATTATAGTGATAACCTACTCGTAACTTATTGTTAATCTTAATCCATTTGGTTTACTTAGAGGAAAACTTTATTTTTAGTCTATTAATAGAAAGTACTTATTAATTTCTTTTGGGTACTAATCCAGAGATGTGATGTTAATGATTTATCGATCTTTGCAAGACAATATACTTGTCTAATACAAGTTAAGACTAATTGTGAGAAATCGAGCCATAACAATGATGTGATAGATGTTAGAGAAAGATTGAATTTGGGAAATCCCAGTTTTCTAAAATACTGGTTAATAATTGTCCTTACCTGATCTAAAATTACTTCCCTTAGATTTGGTATGAGAATGTGTATCATCATAAAATGGAAGCACTTCCATTTAGGACTAGTTTATCCCTCCAAGTAAGTGGTTTGGGGTTATGTCAAACACCTTGAATGGGTCTTTGACTTGGATCTTTATTTTCCCCCTGATTTTGCCCTATTTTCCACTATTCTTCTACCTTTTTTGGCACTCTGCTCTGGATTCTGATATTCTTGACCTTAGGGTCAAAGTCAACCTTTCTAGGTCAAGGTTGACCTTGACCTTGACCTAGGTCAAGGTCAACCTTGATCCTGACCCAGGGTTCAAATTTTAGATTCCCAAGACTTTCGAATGTCAGGTTTCGAGAGAAATTGTTTCCCGCTTCCGGGTCAGCTGTTTCGGTCTTCGAGGCAAAAAATATTGAAATTATATTTAATATAGGTCCACTTCTAGGGGTATAGGTCTAATAGGAATTTAATTCTCCTATGTAGGCCTCTCTAGAAGATTGTGCCCTAGATTTGTATATAAGGAAGCTTTCTCCTCTCATTTTCTCTAAGTGAAATCTAAGTGTGAAGGACAAGCTAAGAAGCAAGATTTGAAGCAAGCTAAATATATATTGAAGCATTCATCTACTTTGAAGAATCCAAGAATTCAAGCACTTCCAAGCACTCAATTCATCAAGAAGATCCATTGATAGCCATTGAAGGATTCAAAGCACTATGGAGCCCTCTTGTTGAAGATTTCTCCATCCACATTCCTCCAAGCCTTTTCCTATTCAAAGATCCATTCAAGCTTGGTATTGAAGATCTACAAGCAATTTATTTGAGACATCCTACATTCTACATCCATTTGTTTCATACATACTTGTGGATCCATGAATTCAAATCCACCACAAGGGTTTCTATACAAGCAAGGTGAATTTTTTCATTTACTTTGTTTACTTATGCAATTTCAATTATACTTTAAGGTTAATTCCAAAATCGGGGTTTGACCAAGGCAAACCCCTCCCCCCCAACAAAAAAACCATTTTTCTTGTAGGTATAGGTTCAGAACAATGAATTGGAGTGTATATTCAGATACCCTTTTCAGCGAACCGTCGGTATCTGGAAATAGATTTTCTATCAGACTGTGTAGGTCATAATCAAAAATTCTGGGTCAGAATTGGAACTTTTGGGTCAAAGGTGACATTCATTTTTGGGTCAAAATCGACCTTTCTCAGAAAAGAAAAATATTTCTAGGTTTTGTAGATCTCGCAGCTTCAGTTCAAGAAGTGGAAATCAATAGTTTCTGAGACCGTTTGATAGGGTTTTCAACGGGTTCTTTTTTGGAGGTATGTATTTTATTCCATTTTCCTTTACAAACATTTCCAGATTTACATCCCTTATCAATTAAAATTAAATGTAAGATGATTAATGGAGGCATAGGTTTTCATTTATGTGTAAACCCGACAAGCTTACCCAATATATTTTGTGGAATTAGATGCCCTATTGTGTTTGTGGTGTTCAGTTTCCTTTTCATGCCTATAGATTTAATTTGAATGCATTTGGATATATCTAGATATATTTTCTATGCATTTCATTATTCATTATTATGTTGCACAAGTTGTTTCAAGTATTTTCCAAATATTTTACAATGTGGTTTATTGATAGGGATGATAATCCTCATATTTGGGATGAACCTTTGGATTTGTATGTTGATTACTCTCTTCCTCATGAAGCCATTGTGGAAGATCCTCCTATTTGGGATGAACCCTTGGATAAAGACATTGATTTATCCCCTCCTTGTTAAGAAGCTTTGATACAAGAGAGTTATTTATTAATGGGTGACATATTCATACATGATGGTGACTCTTTTTCTAAAACACACTCCCCTTATGTAGACATTTTAGAGAAAGAAGTAAACATTATAGATTCTTTACCTCCATTTGTGATTCCTTCTAGTGATGAGGCATTAGCGGAGAATGATATGAATTCCCTTAATGCTCTCCCTTTTAGCGATGATCTTATGGAGAATCAAAATCCTACCTCATCTCCTCCTAGGATGTATTCTTTGCTTCCTTCTTGTGAACCTATTTGTAGTGTTGAGACAACTAACATGGTTTATCCAAAACCCTTGTTGACTATTAAAGGTTGTCCTCACATTGCTATCAAAGGTAAACCTATAGAGTCTTTAGAGTCTGTCAATGATCAAGATTCGATAGGTCACACCTATCATACAAGGAATAACCCTCAACCTAATCTGGTGGTTCCTACTTCTTTACCACCTTCTCAACCCATTCTTCCTCATCCATCCCATCTTCCTAGCTAGGAGTATGATTTGATAAACTAATTGTGCAATACCCCTGCCAAGATTTCTTTATGGGAACTTCTTCAAACTTCACCTACCTACCATGAAGCCTTGAAAAAATCTCTAGAAACTCTTTCCACTCCACCTCCTCATCAAGAAAACATCAATGCCTTCTTACAATGCATGCATGCTACCTCGAGTCCTCCTAACATTGTATTTACTCAAAAGGATTTACCTTCTAAAGAAGTTCAGAATCAATATGATGCTCTTATGGTTGTTGTTGTTACTATCAATAAGAGTATCATTCGTAGGACCTTGATTGATAATGGATCTGGGCTTAATATTTTTAGCATGGACATGCTCAAATCGATTAAAGTTGATCTTTCAACTATTCAACCTAACAATGCTCCTATATGTGGCTTTGATAACATTGATAAGAACACTTTGGGCATCATTACCTTACCTATCAAAGTAGATCTGGTCATCATGAATACTCCTTTCCATGTTATTCCTAGACCTCTTAATTATAACCTCCTTTTGGGTAGACCTTGGTTGCATGAGATGCATGTTGTTCCTTCCACCCTTCACCATAAAGTCAAGTTTATTCAAAACAACATGATATATACACTTCATGCAGATGATGTGCCAAATCCTTGTTTGAATATTCAAACCCACAAGAATCCTATTCATAATAGTAATCCTTCTTCCTCTAATGCTCTTCCTGGAGATGATTGGAGAACCTTGGATTTTAATCCTACCTTTATCGGAGAATCTAAGGTTTCTAATCTTGATTTTTTGAAGCAACAAAGAGAGTTTGAACAACGAGCTTTTGCTTTTACTTCTAATACCCTTTGTAATAAATTTGTCGCTACTTCTATCCACTATGTATCTGTCAAACATACTAATGATGACATAGTGACTACTGAAATTCCATTGAATCCTTCTGATATGGCTTCTTTTTATGGTCCTGGTTATCATTTACTAGTTAAACAAAGATTCCATGGTCAAGGATATGGTAAGTATAAACAGGGAATTCCAATGCCCTTACAAAATGGGGGGATTGAGAATTCTTATGGATTGGGATTTAATCCTCAACAACACATCAATGTTAACAACATCTCCAATAACACTTAAAAACATGATGAACCTATGAAGGAATTTGACCAAGAAGTTCTTTTGCCTAAACTCCTTCGTGCTAAGATGATTACTAGACCTAAACGCAAAAAGAAACATAGTCCACACTTGAAGACTCTTCCTTTTTGTTTGTATCATAGATTTCATGATCACTCTACTAATGAATGTCAAGATTTACATTATAAGATTAGGCATCTCATTGATAGTAAAGTTATTTATATATCATGTGGAAATGAGTTGTATTCCAATCCTATTTTCTCTAAATAACATTTATGTTCATATTATGGAACTCCACATTATGTAAACAATGTTACCTTAATCCTTGGGGGATCATTTTATTGCATAGTGTTGTGAGCGATATAATAGGTCCCCTTTCATCCTTGTTCCTATGCTTGGGGGCAAGGATCCACTTTTCCCTTGGTTAAGCATTATCTATCTATTATGTGATATCCAATCATACATGAAAATTTTGGTTTTCATTGAGGATCTATGTCCTTGATTATAACCTATTTTGTTGTTTAACATTGGGTTTCCATGGTTGATAAATCTCTCACCTTGAAAACTGAATAGTGTGTTATACCTCACAAGGGTTACTTTTTCACTTTTAGCATGATATCTCTTTGCATTCATCCCTTCCATGACCTCATTGGAGCTGTGACCTTCTTGGCTTGGACTGGGTGTTGTCTATGGATATTGTCTTGATGTTGCTAATGAAGGATTTATCCTTGTTCTTTTCTTTCCTTAACATGTCAAAATCGTATGAAATTTGTCATCTTAACGAGGGGGGCATATATACGGTCTCCCTCGTTTTATATTATGCATTTTTTCTAACCTTTTGTTTTGCAACATGCTAAATCCTTTGAAGGTAATGCACATTAAGTTGCTAAATCCTAAAGAGATACGCATTCAATTACAATTCAATATGCTAAATCCTTGGAAGGTAATGCACATAAGTTGCTAAATCCTGAAGAGATACGCATTTTACAAATGTATTCCATGGTGATATGAGGATATGGATCCATGGGTACTTCATAAAATCCATCAGAAGATGCACTACATACATGCACAAAGATTCCAAAAGGATCACAACTTTATGGGGTGACTATCAAGTGCTTTCTTGGTGGGCCATCCTATCCTTTTTGTGGTTCATAATGAGATACACACATCTCATTGGGCGAGGTAATCACACCCTCTCTCTCTTTTTCTTTGATTGGTAATGTCTCTCTTATTGTAATCTTGGGGTGAAAAATAATTGTGTCCCTAGGGGCTTGAGGATTATTTTGTCCCTTTGACTTCAATAATATTATCTTTTCTTTACGATCTCCTTTACCAAGAGTTTGCATCAAGTCCATACTCTTGCTAAAGTGGGGGCTAAATGTATCGTCAGAAAATGGAAGCACTTCCATTTAGGAATGGTTTAGCCCTCCGATTAAGTGGTTTGGGGTCATGTCAAACACCTTGAATGTGTCTTTGACTTGGATCTTTATTTTCCTCCTGATTCTGCCCTATTTTCCACTTTTCTTCTACCTTTTCTGGCACTCTTCTCTAGATTATGAGATTCTTGACCTCAGGGTCAAAGTCAACCTTTCTGGGTCAAGGTTGACCTCAACCTTGACCTAAGTTAAGGTCAACCTTGACCCTGACCTAGGTCAAGGTTGACCTTGACCCTGACCCAGGGTTCAAATTTCAGATTCCCGGGACTTCTGGATGTCGGGTTTCAGGAGAAATTGTTTCTCACTTTCGGGTCGACTGTTTTAGTCTTCAAGGCAACAAATCTTGAAATTATATTTAATATAGGTCCACTTCTAGTGGTATAGGTCTAATGGGAATTTAATTCTCCTATGTAGGCCTCTCTAGAAGATTGTGCCCTAGATTTGTATATAAGGAAGCTTTCTCCTCTCATTTTCTCTAAGTGAAATCTAAGTGTGAAGGACAAG
>MU226859.1:3046912-3063295 GCA_018584345.1 Thuja plicata
TAGGGTATTCTCAAACCCTAAGTCGAAGTGAGTCACTAATGACTTCACCTTCTTCTCAAGAACCGGTTCCCACCAACAAACTATTTCTTCCACACTCGGTGAACCTACGTGTATAGATTCATCCTGACTAAACCAACTCATTCAGCCAAAGAACTCAAAACACACTTTTCACTTTCTTCCCTAGCCACACTATTACCAAGCTCACCTAGGGTAAGAACTCCAAGATCATGATTCTCACTTCTCCTACAAGAAAAAAAAGAAAAGAAAACTATGTACAGAGGCTCCTCTCGAATCCCATCCAGGCACATGATTCTCATCATGGGTTCAGGAATCCTGAGGAGCCATTCTAGATCTACAACCCAGAACGGGCCAGAAACTTACAACTCTCAAAAAATGAAAACAAAACTTACACTGCTTGCACACAGAATAAACCACAATGATTAAACACACAACCTGCAACTTTTCATTAACTGGAAAATAAGAAAACCATACAATATACTGAACTTCTTCTCCAACTCTCTCTTCAACTCTCTTTCAATTTTTTCTCTCTAAAATATCATCCTTCTCCTCTTCCCTGAATGAAGGCTTGCAAGACCTTTTTATATTCCTTCCATCATTGGAACAACCTTAACTACCCACTCAAGTCGAAAGCATCTTTTCAGGAACTGTTACAACTGACCATACTGTCCACTACATAAAAGATCCACTTTTCCTAGGTCGTCGTAACCGATTTTATTGAGCAACAGTAATACACATCAAGCACCAGCACTGAGTACTCTTTGTACCAAGAAACATCCTTACCAAGCATCAGTATTACCAAGTACTAGTGTTACCGAGCATCAATATTACTGAGCATCATTCTTACCGAGCACTAGTATTACCGAGCACCAGTGTTACTGAGCATCAATATTACCAAGCATCATTCTTATCGAGCACCAGTACCGAGCATCAGTAGTACTAAGCAACTTAATTAAGGTTCCTAATGCCTTGGTTGGATTTCCAAAGGCTTACAAAGTTCCTCAGAAATACACAACTAAACTAAAAATAAGCAACTAGGCAACTAGAGTGTTTATTCACCCATCTGACCCATTTTTCACTCAGTCATTACAAGAGTGAATGAATAAACACCTTACAAACTGAAATTAAACAAAATCAAAATGTTCTTAAGGTATTTTATCCATAAGTTCTCTAGGTGCTCCTGCACCATACTCCCCCATATTAGAGAAATCAACTTCCAGGTGATTGGATCAAGTCAGGGGGTGAGGCCTAACTTCTTGAACTCAGTTTCCTGCACCCATGTATCTTTGGAATCATCTCATCCTTTCCATTTAATCATATGTTCCATGTATGTTTTTGTTCTGGTCTGCTTAGCAACTCTTAAATCTAGAATCTTCTCTACTTTTGGTTTTGGAGTAACTAAAAGTTTCAGTGTTTTGAGATCTTCGGTATCTATTGCTATATCAAGACCTTTTTCTAGAATCGGTCCCTTATAGGACACAAGGTCTGCCACATTAAAAATGGGAGACAATCCTATATCAGTAGGAAGGTTCACTTTGTAAGCATTAGACCCATACTTTTACAGAATTGTACAAGGGCCTATCTTTCTCATCTGAAGCTTACTCAGGAGACCAGTTTGTAGTCTTGCTTTATTTCGGTGCACCATGACCAAATCTCCATTTTGGAATTGAACATCTCTTTTCCTTTCATCTACCTTCTGTTTGGTGTGAGTTGTGCTTTCCACTAATGTCTTTTTCATAGTATCATAGACTTCTTTCATAGATTCAGAAAAATCTTTAGCACAACCCCTCTTCTCTACATTGCTTCCAAGATCCCTGAGTTCACATATACCCCTGGGATGAATCCCATATACTATTTCAAAAGGGCTCTTTCCAGTGGATCTATTGTTTGTATTATTATAGGCAAATTATGCCTGAGCAAGTAATTGATCCCATGATTGTCCATATTCTTTGGTGAGGCATCTCAAAAGATTTCCTAAACTTTGGCTCACCACTTCAGTCTAACCATCGGTCTATGGATGATATGTCGAGCTAAAGGAAAGATTTGTACCAAGATTCTGCCATAATGTTTTCCAAAAATAACTCATAAACTTAGAGTCCCTATCTGATACAATAATCAAAGGTAACCCATGTATCCTTACTGCTTCTCTAAAGAAAAGATGTGCTATATAGCATGTATCATGAGTAGTTTTGCATGGCACAAAGTGAGCCATTTTGCTAAATCTGTCCACAATCACAAAAATACTGTCCATTCCTATCTTGGTCTTGGAAAGTCCAACCACTAAATCCATATTGAGGCACTCTTAAGGTCTATTTGGAATTGGAAGTAGTTGATACAATCCTGCATTAGATGAAGTCATTTTTGCCTTTTGACATAATATACAAGCCTCTACATACTTTTGGACATCCCTACTCATTCTTGGCCAATAATAGTACCTCTGTACTAATTCTAAAGATTTATGCACCCCAAAATGTCCACTTAATGAACCATTATGCTTCTCTTGCTTTAAATTCTCCCTCATTGAAACTTTTGATACATAGAGTTGTCCTCCCTTAAATAGAAGACATTCTTGGAGAGTAAAATCAGAATACTCACTATGAAAGTGGTTTTGAAAATCTTGATATACCTTATAGGCTACTGAAAAGTCTTCATCCGCTGGATAGAGATCCTTGAAGTTGTCTATGCCAATGCTTTTGAACTAAATTTATTGCACCATGAGCAATCTTCTACTCAATGCATCTACCACCTTATTCTAAACTCCCTTCTTGTGTTTGATGGTGAAGGTATAGGCTTGGATATACTCCACCCATTTTATATGCTTATGGCTTAGTTTATCCTATGAATTCAAAAAACTTAAAGCCTGATTGTCGGTAAAGACTACAAATTCTTTAGGAAGGAGATAATGTCTCCACTTCTTCAGTGCTTGTACCAATGCATACAATTATAAATCATATGATGAGTACTTATTCTTTGCATCACTGATTTTTTCACTGTGAAAAGCCACTGGTTTTCCCTCTCGACTCAAAATTGTGCCTATGGAAATATTACTGGCATCACATTCCACAGTAAACAACTTGTCAAAACTGGGAAGTGTCAGTATAGGTTGGGTTTCTATTCTTCTTTTCAAATTCTCAAATCCCTTATCAACCTGCTCATTCCATTGGAACTTTGCTTTCATACCTCCTTTTATGGTATCCAAAATAGGTGCACTGATTTCACTAAACTGTCGGATGAACTTCCAATAGAACTATGCTAACCCAGGGAACCTTCTTACTTCTGTGACTGACTTAGGTGTAGGCCAGTTCAAGATTGCTTCCACCTTGCTGGTATATATCTTCAAGTTACCCTCTGAGATAAAAAAAAAAACCCAAGTATATTAGTTCTTGCTTCATGAACTCACTCATCTCTAAGTTAATTGTCAACTTCTCCTCATGCAGTCTTTGCATGACCATTTGCAAATGTCTGAGATGATCCTCCTTAGTTTTACTGAACACTACAATATCATCTAAGTACACCACAACCCATTTTCTGATGAAGTCCTTCAACACTTCATTCATTAATCTCATAAATGTGCTTGGAGCGTTGGATAACCCAAAATGCATAACAAGCCACTCATAGAGTCTCTCGGTAGTCTTAAAAGCGGTTTTACACTCATCTCCACCTTTTATTCTTATCTGATGATACCCACTCTTAAGATCTATTTTGGAGAAATACTTGGCTCCACCGAGACAATCCATTAAATCTTCTATCCTAGGTAGTGGAAACCTATACCAGATAGTAATCCTATTTATGGCCCTAGAATCAGTACACAACCTCCAAGTACCACCCTTGATTAGGACTAGTACTATGGGAACAACATATAGACTTATGATCTTTCTAATCAACCCTTGGTCAAGCAACTCTTGAATTTGGCTAGCAATTTCTGCATTCTGTTGTGGGGTCATATTATAAGAAGCTTTGTTGGGAAGTGAGGCTCCAAGGATGAAGTCAATCTAATGACTAATAGACCTCTCAGGTGGTAGGGTAGCTGGTTTACCATCACTAGCTATGGCTTGGAATTGAGTTAACAACTCTTTGATTTCTAAAGGTAACTCTTCTCCCTTTCTAACTCTTTCATCCTTCGGTTTTGGAACCAAAGCAAAGCCAACTCCATCTTCTTCCTCTAATGTCTTCAAGAATTCTTTCTCTCCTACCAAGAGTATGTTAGGAACCCATTTTTTCACTTCACCTTCTTCCAAGATTGATTGTATCTTGAAAGTCACTCCGTCTTTCTTAAAGGAATAGGAATTCTTCACTCCATCATGCACTGCAGGTCCGTCAAACTGCCAAGGTCTACCCAACAATAGATGACAAGCATCCATGGGAAGGATATCACACAAAACTTGGTCCTTATACCTCCCTATGGAAAATTCCACCCAATCTCGTTCATTAACTAATACATGTTAATATTTATTCAACCAAGTAACTCTGTAAGGGTAAGAATGAGGAATCCTTTTTAACTTTAACTTTTCAATATCTTCCATAGAAACTATGTTATCAGTAGAACCATAATCTATGATAACTTTGCAAACCTTACCGAGTACCTTACATTAAAATTGAAACATAGATCTTCTTTGGCTCGGTTCTTCTTTGATGGGATCTTTGAGGAGTGCTCTGTGAATCATCAAATTCTCCCCTATCTCAGATTCTAGGGCAACTTTTGTTGTCCTGCTATTAGAAGACTCTTCTTGCACATAATTTATTATTTTCTCTCCTCCTTGTGATGTAGAAACCTTCTCAGGACATCTATAGGTAGGATGCACAAATTTCTAACAGTTGTAGCACTTCATTGAAGAGAAATAAGATCCTCTTCCCTGGTTATTGGTTCTCCCTCTTGAACTATTTTTTGAACCTCTTCCTTAGTTGTAACCACCTCTTGTGTTACTGGATTCTCCTTGATTCTCAGTGAGTTTGGACTCGCTCTAAATTTTTGCCTCAAAATTCCTTCCTCCAAATCCTCCTCTTTGACTTCTATTGTCTCTTCCTCTTCCTCTTATGTTTGAATCTTGCTTCTTTTTGAACTTCTCTTCCACTTTAAGAGCTAGCTGATAGCATTGATGTACCGTCTTGGGGCTTAAGAGGCTAATTTATTCTTGGATACTCCACTTGAGACAATTCAGATATCTCGCCACTTTTAGGCTCTCCTCTTCCATTGCATGTGATCTTAAGCATAACTTGTGGAATTCTTCTGTATAGGTACCGATCTCTAAATCTTTCTATCTTAGATTCTATCTTTTCTTGTGCAACTGCACTTCATAATAATCAGGAAGATAAGTTTCCCTCATTTTAGCCACCATACCTTTCCAACTGGTTATAGGATTCTTCCCTTCTTTGTTCCTTTCATCTTGGACAAACTTCCACCAAGTGAGAGCAATTCCCCTCAATCTTGTCTTGGCTATTCTAACTTTCTGAGCTTTGGTCACATTATCACAATCAAAGTGATTCTCAAGACCTTCTATCCACTCCATGACTACTTCTAGTTCCATATTTCCACTGAACAGAGGCACACCTTCCAAGGATTTACCGCTCATTTCTTTCAAAGATCTCATGAACGACTCTTCTTGAAGCACGGGTTCTAGCTTTGGTATTATGTCTTCCTTGGCCACTGATTTCCCCTTCCCTTCAATTTCTCTCATCAGTTCACTAACTGTTGTATTCCTAAGCTACACTTCTTCTAACTTAGTTTCCATTTTGGCCAACTGTTTGTTCAAGATTCTATTCTCCTCTTTATGTTCTTATAGATTCTTTGCTAACTCCACATTGGTCACCATTTTGCATGAATCTACAGACTCATCTGAAGATAATCACTCAAACAACACAAGCCCAATCTTTTGGCTCTGATACCAATTTGATGTGGAATGGGCTCCTTCTCTACAAAATCATCCTGACTTTTCTCTGAGGTCTCTTTCTTTGACCTCCTAGGGTATTCTCAAACCCTAAGTCGAAGTGAGTCACTAATGACTTCACCTTCTTCTCAAGAACTGGTTCCCACCAACAAACTATTTCTTCCACACTCGATGAACCTACATGTATAGATTCATCCTGACTAAACCAACTTGTTTAGCCAAAGCACTCATAACATGCTTTTCACTTTCTTCTCCAGTCGGACTATTACCAGGCTCACCTAGGGTAAGAACTCCAAGATCATGATTCTCACTTCTCCTACAAGAAACAAAGAAAAGAAAACTATGTACAAAGGCTCCTATCAAATTCCATCTAGGCACATGATTCTCATCATGGGTTCAAGAATCCTGAGGAGCCATTCTAGATCTACAACCCAGAATGGGCCAAAAACTTACAACTCTCAAAAAATGAAAACAAAACTTACACTATTTGCACACAGAATAAACCACAATGATTAAACACACAACCTGCAAATTTTCATTAACTGGAAAATAAGAAAACCATACAAAATACTAAACTTCTTCTCCAACTCTCTTTCAACTTTTTCTCTCTAAAATTTCATTCTTTTCCTCTTCCCTGAATGAAGGCTTGTGAGATATTTTTATATTCCTTCCATCATTGGAACAACCTTAAATGCCCACTCAATTCGAAAGCATCTTTTCAAGAACCGTTACAAATGACCATACTGTCCACTACAAACAAGATCCACTTTTCTTGGGTCATCGTAACTGCTTTTACCGAGCAATAGTAACAAACACCGAGCACCAACACCGAGTACTCTTTTTATCGAGAAACATCCTTACTGAGCATCGTTATTACCAAGCACTAGTGTTACCAAGCATCAGTATTACCGAGCATCATTCTTACCGAGCACCAATATTACTGAGCACCAGTGTTACTAAACATCAGTATTACCGAGCATCATTCTTACTGAGCACCAGTACCAAGCATCAGTATTAGCGAGCAACTTAATTAAGGTTCCTAATACCTTGGTTGGATCTCCAGAGGCTTACAAACTTCCTCAGAAATACACAACAAAACTAAAAACAAGCAACTAGGCAACTAGAGTGTTTCTTCACCCATCTAACTCATTTTGCACTCAGTCATTACAAGAGTGAATGAATAAACACCTTACAAACTGAAATTAAACAAAATCAAAATTTTCTTAAGGGATTTTATCCCTAAGTTCTCTAGGTGCTCCTGCACCATATATATAAGTGTGACATATAGGTGTATGAGCTGCTTTGAGGGGGAGTATGCAGAGAATAACATAGATCTAATAAGTCTACAAAGTATAGTTCAATGTTCAGAAAGGCTTGATAACCGCAGAGTCAAAACAGAGCCAGTATTCTCATTGTCTTATTATATATCCATCTTATGAGTTCTATACTCAGGACTGCAGTGCATGCATGTATTTTCAATTGGTGATAACAAGGGTCTACCTTAATGTTTCTGTGATTAGATGGTATGGAACTTAAGACAGACACTGATATTATCATCCTAATCCCAGGTGACCATAAAATACCTAAGTGTTGAAAGGGAATATCTCCTTAGGGGTCATGGTAAGAAGGGAAGAGTTGTAAGCTAGGATCCCTCCTTAGTCTGGGGTAATAATTTAGAGTATCACTGGATATCTAGAGAACCCAGATTTATCCCTGTTCAAGTTTTCTTTACTATAATAAGGTAATGCCATCTGCACCAAGGTTAGCCAGTTCATCAACCCTTTTATTTCCTTCCTGATAGATATGGTTAATGGTTATCTTTTTAAATGATTTACATAAGGTTAGAGCTTGGGAGAGAAGGGAGTTTAGTTTCCAGTTAGGTGTAGATCCTTTCCTTAAGGAATTTATAGTGATTGCAGAATCCCCTTCAATATCTAAATTTTCTACTCCTAAGGTTCTAAACTTTTGTAGATCTCTATCTAAAGCCATCATTTTTCCACAATTGTTAGTTTCAAATCCAATAGTAGCAGCCAAAGTGGAAATTTTAATTCCTTTGTTGTTATGAATACAACATCCAATACCTACTTCTCCTGGGTTTCCCCTAGAAGCCCCATCAAAATTTAGTTTAAACCTGCCATCCACGGGAGGGAGCCATTTACAATTTTTTCCTTTTGATTGCCTTCTCAAGCTCCCCCACACCAATAAAGGGAGGAAGAGAAAGACCAATCCAATTGCCTCTCATTTTTTCATCTTGGTAGCTCATATGGAGATCCAAATTTTGAAGTTTAGTTGTTCTACTATTAATAGTTTCTATGATGGCTGCTTCAACCTTATTAATAATTTGCTTACAATCCATTCTCCCTTCCTTAAAGATTCTCCTATTTCTCTCTTTCCAGATTTCCCATATTATAATTGAGGGGGACACAATCCATAGGTTAGAAAAGATACTCCCCTTTTTAATAGAAGGCCAGGCTTGGAGCATAGCCAAGAGTGAATTGGGGAAGGCATAAAGCCAACCAAAGTTTTTTGAGAGTCATTTCCAACATTGGTTTGTATAAGGGTAGTTCAAGAATAAATGATCAATGTCTTCTTCATTATTTTTACAAAGAGGGCATATGTCAGTTCCTAAGACCCCATTTTATTAAATCTATCTTTTGTTAGGAGTCTATTGCTAAGGTCCAACTAAGAACAAAAACCAGTTTTAGGTAAATAATTTTTGTTCTAGCATAAGTTGGTAGGGATGTCAGTCTTAGGTCTTGTATAGAAATTAATGACGAGGTTATGTCCATATATAGTATTGTATTCTCCATTTTTTGAGCCATCCCAAACCAACATGTCCTTACTATTATTTAAAATAATTCTTCTTTTATTAAGAGTCTCATTTAATAGCTTCTCATCTTCTGATGATATCCTTGCCTCCTTGAATGATTTCCATACCCAATCTTCTCCATTGAAAAAATATAATCTCTAAATAAAATCCCTACCCTCGCTTCTAAGTGGTTTTTGAGATAAATATTGTTTATTTCATTTCCTAAGACTTCATAGCCTCCCCAAGAATCTGTCTAGAAAAGAGCCTCTTCACCTATGCCTAGATTCCACATAAGTTTGTCCATAATGATGTGTCGACAATTTAACATAAAGTTTTAGATTCTAGATCCCCTAGGAGGATTTAATTCCCTAAAAATATTGATGGAGGAGTTCTCATTCAAATATTTATAAATAATAATCTTTGCCCTTTTGGACTCAAAATTCCTAAACATTCTCCAAATTAACTTTGCACCAAGGGCTTTCCCTTGGTCACCTATGTTTTGAGACCCGCACCACCCTCATGCTTTGGACTACAAAATTTGTCCCAAGAGATCAGGGGGATTTTCTTCTTGTCACCACATCCTTGCCAAAAAAAATTTCTTAGATGTTTATTGAATTCATTCTATTTTTTGGAGGGAAGATAGATACAAGATAGTTGGTAAGTTGGCATAGCTTCCAACACAGATCTAACCATGGTAGCTCCTCTGACTGAGGATAGCCATCTTCCTTTCCATGAGATCATTTTTTTTTAATCTCATCTATCATGGGATTCTAGATATCTGAGGATCTACTGCCTCTCTCTAAAGGGAGGCCTAAGTACCTGCAAGGAAGCTTAGCTTTCTTAAACTTTAGGATTTGACATATGTCTGATTCTACCTTAATATTTGTGTTAAAGAAAAAGATTTCAGATTTATTTGAGTTAATTTATTTACCTGACGCCTTGGTGAATGTATCCAGATTCATGCCAAAGGACCTAGCTTGTCTTCTTTTTCCCACACCATATAGCATAGCATCGTCAACAAATTGTTGATGAGTAGTCTGATCTAAATTATTGGTAATAACTATACCCTCGAGAGATCCCATCTCTTTTTCCTTAGAAATAGTTCATCCTAATGCCTCAACCATTATAATGAATAAAAAGGGGGAGACGGGGTTACCCTACCTCAAACCTCTAGAAATGTTGAACAAACCTTCCGGGGTCCCATTAACTAGGATGGAGATCATAGGGGTGGAGATGCATTCAAAAATTAGGTTGATCCAACTTTTGGAAAATCCAAAGGCCTCTAAGCACTTACAAAGGAATCTCCAATCAACCTTGTTGTAGGATTTTTGAATATCTAACTTGATTAGGATACTACCAAATGAATGGCTTCATGGGAAATGATGACTCCATCAAAGATCTACTTTCCCGAGACAAAGCCGTTTGTTCCTCACTAATGAGAAATGGAAGGAGTTTTTAGAGTCTAAGGGATAGGGTTTTAGTCAGCAATTTGTATAAAGTGTTGCAGAGTGCAATTGGTCTAAAGTAATTAGGGCTTTCGGGTTTTTCTTTTTTGGGGATAAGAGCAATGAAGGTGTTGTTAACTTCTTTTAGCAATTTACCAGAGTTCCTGACCCCTTCAAGAGCCTCCGTAATATACTTCCCAATGAAGTGCCAACACTTTTGAAAGAAAATAGCAGAGAAACCATCAGGGCCTAGGGATTTATCTGGATTCATTTGCATTAGGGCTGCTTTAACTTCTTCAATCGAAAATTTCTCTATTAGAATCTTATTTTGTTGTTTTGTTATGACACTAGGGATGTTATTCAGCAACTCTATTTGTTTGTCTAGGTTAGAGCTCCCAAAATTGTTAAGGATATTACTGAAGTAACAAATTGTTTTAGTTGCTATCTCTTTGGGATCTTCGAGTCTATGCCCCAATTCATTATTAATGCTTAAAATCTTGTTAGTTTTTCTTCTCTGTTTATTACTATTATGGAAAAATTTCATGTTTCTATCTCCAGCTTCTAGCCAAGTTTCCCTTGATTTCTGTCTCCAAAAAATTTATCCTCTGCCTAATGTTTCCTCATATGCTAAAAGGAGTGCCTTTTATTTAAGGTAGAGCTTTTCATCCATACCTGACTGAATAACCTGAGAATTAACCCCTTTCAATTCTTCTTCAAGCTTCAATTTTGATTCAAAGACATTTCCAAACTTATCGGAGTTCCATTCTACCAATTTCCTTTTAATTATTTTATGATTATTTACTAAAATGTACATCTTAGATCCTTTCACATTAGGTTAAGACCACCATTGTTCTATCAATTTCAATATTTTAGGGTCTTTGAGCCAAGCTTGTTCAAATTTGAAATGGCATTTTTTTGGTTTTGATTCTATTAGAATGCTAAGTTGCACCGGGTAGTGATCAGATCCAGATATAGGCAAGATCTTGGCTACAAAGGTATGGTTGGAATCAATAAGACTTCCTTTAAGGAAAAATCTATCTAATTTCTCTATAACATTGCAAAAGCCTTGTCTCATATTGTTCCAGGTAAAGGAATTGTCTTTAGTGGGGATTTCAAGAAGAGAGACCCTATCCTTCCACCTGGTGAAATCTCTGGCTGCCAAAGGGAGTATGCTACTGCCTCCTCTTTTGTCAGTTATTTTAGTAATAAAATTGAAATCACCTCCTAAGATACAAAGTACATCTGGTTTAAAATTAAGGAAGGACTCAATTTCTTTCTAGACTGTTAGTTTATCCCTATTTTGAATTGGATCATATACATTAATAATATTAAAGGTTAGATTATTTCTAAAGTTTTTGACTTGTCCACTCATCCAAAATCATCTTCTCTTGGTAATGTTAATTGAAAGGCCTCAAGGGTCCCAAATTATTTCCAGACCCCCAGATGCCCCATTCGTAGGGGAAGCCTCAAGTTCCCTAAACCCTAACTTCTTTTTAAAGTTCAACATATTTGCAGTATCCATTTTATTGTCCCAAATTAAAATTATATCTGATTTTGAATTATTTATGCAATGTTTAATTATTCACTTCTTGTTAGGGGCATTCGTGCCCCTAATATTCCATTTTAGGATATTCATGGGTCAATGGGAAGGAACTTCCCCTTCTCAACATTCAGAAGTGATGTTATCTTGATCTGTCCTATAGCCTCTCCGGCTAAAAATCTAAGTTCTTCATTCAGATTTCTTCCCCTCTTCATTGATTTCTTTGCATAGTCCAGAAATCTACAGATATCTTTATTAACATCAATGCCTAATGATTCTAGAACTGCCATTTCCATATTCTCTAGACTAACTAGCCATTCTTCCACTCCCATCCCAACATTCTCACAGTCAAATATGCATACATATTTAGAGTAATTGGAATTCAATCTAGCATTGTATTATCTTAATAAGCTTTCAATTCATCATCTAGAATAATTTCACATCATTTTCACTCTCATTCTTAGAATTGTCACTTTAGGATTGCTCATTTGCAACTGAGAGCAGTCTTATGGTCTTCTTAGATAGGGAAACATGAGACGTTCATGAGTATTTTGGTTTCAAATAGCTTAATTCATCAATTTGAGTTAAAATAGTTGAATTAAAGTCTCATGATGGTATTTTGCATACTACACATCCATAATCAAGACATTTTGAATCCATTATCAAGCCATTTTTGCACTCATTATTCTATCATTTTGCATCTTCATTAAGCATTTGGAGCACCCTTGTCAAGCTAAAAGTGAGCACAAATCAAGACCATTTTCAAAGGACATATCATAGCATCAAAGGAGCTAGTTGTTTTTCATTTTATTTCTTTCTATTTTGTATCTTTTAGCTTCTTTTGTCATCCAATCTTGAGTTTTTTTTGTCTATTGTGCTTGTTAAGGTTGATTACTTTAGTATTTCAATCTTTTGTTAACACACAATTTACCTACACACATGTATTTGAAACCTTCTTCAAAGGTCTAGATTTATTACACTCAATTAAGGCCATGTGAATTAAAAGAATGAACACACTACTGCAAATATACATTTTTTATCCCTTGTTTTTCTTGCCTTTTATACTATTTTTAGCCAGTTGGAGGTGTTTTTAAGAGAAACATTAAAGATCTCTTGGTTTTCCTATCTAATAAGGATTTTACCTTGAGTATAAACCTCCTTATGATTATGCTAGGCCATACTAGTTGTATTTATGCCAAACTTAATAAAAAGATGCATATGATCATAATTCAATTCCATAGGGAAACTCTCAATATTGAAGTTCAACAACTCTGAAATAGATCCTTGAGAGCATATAACATAGTCAAATATGATTTATCCATTATAAGTCTTGCAAGTGATACTATTGGATATTGGTTAATTCTTCATGCCATTACATATAACCATGCCATATAAGCTACAAAGGCCTACTAAATTTTCTCATAAGTGTGATACACCCCCATTCCTATCCTATGACACCCTTTCCCAAAGATGATCCTTGTGTTTCCCTAGTCATAAGGGGTTGTTATCCTCTCCTACATCTCTACTCAACTAAATAGATTGATTGATTTTTCCTCGCACTGAAGTCACTAATTAGGATTATTTCTCCTGCAATGCTAAAAACAATGATATCTTTCTTTAACACAACATAGGGGTCTTTATTATCTAGATTTATCTTCTTGTAGAAATTTGATCTTTTGGGAGTAAAATAGCTTGAACCAACCAAATTTTAGCTTCACAATATCTTATTTTCAGCCATATAAAATATTTATCTGGGTCCTCTTTCTCCAATTTTACAATACCTCTCCACATTTCTTTTTATTAGGATTATTTTCCCTCCATGCCCTTTACCTATTTTATTCTCTTCATACCAAAAAAATATTTTATCGGACCCTTAAAAATCTGCAACTTTGCATCCATTTGATGAACATAAAGATTTTCCATTAGTATGCAATGAGAAAACAAATTGTTCAAGCCATCAGTTACACTTCACTGAAAGTCAGGTTTTGAGTTCAAACCAAAAATGCTAAGCAAGGTGAAAACTGACGACACAGTTTTGTAGTATAAACCAAAAGACTAAACCGAGAATGATAAAGTGGAACCCAATAGAGGAACCCGACTAGTAGATATAGTGCAAACTAAGAGAAAAGACAAAGAGAAACCTGACAGATAGTTCAACCAGGAACACCAAAAGACAGTCAAACTGACTTCAGAGCAAACCAAGCATCAGACACCAAAAATCAGTTACATCCCAGAAAAAAGTGGATCTAACTTCCACGTCAGATAAAACACTCATATTCTATTCATAGAGTTTTGTTTTGTTTTTAAAACCATTACTTAATGGATACGCAACATTATTGTAATTGTTTTAATCAGTCTAACTGATTGAAAACATGCAGACTAGGAGATCAAGGTCAAGTTGTAAACCTGTGATCATAGAGTTAGTTTTGTTATTCCTGAAACTTAATTAGGTCAATCTATCTTATAAATAGATGTTGTAATTATTCAATAAAGATGATGAGAGGATGAATGTAGCCAACAAGCACATCTATGGATTAGACTAAGAGTTTCAAGAAGCAGAACACCAAAAGATGAAATTGGTTATCAAGAACCAAGAACAGAGGCTACTGAGCAACAGAGGTATTAATCAATCACAATAGGTGATACATTTGTACATGTGAATTGTAATATATTTGTAATAAAAAATAGCATATTGCATACACTCAGGTCAAATGAGTAATTTTCTTACATTCTAACAAGTGAAGCAAAGTTTAAAAATCCTTTCAAGGAAGGTGGATTTAACAATCCTATTGTAAATCTCTTAACTGAGTGCACACTAAATAGCATTACAAAATCTCTTAACAGAGTAGACCTTAATAAGTCTCCATAGATACTCCTAACAGGGTAGATCATCAGAAGTGATCAAATTTTAAGCCTTAACCGACCCCTTCCAATCTGTAGATAGTGAAGTTTTTGTGGGTGCCATCCCCACCGAAGTTTTTACCCTTTTACAAAGGTTTTCTACGTTACCATATCTTGTGTTATGAGTACATTACTTTCATGAATGTTTCTATGAATGTATACATGTTTGTTAAAGTTAAAGAATTGATATAACTTACACAAAGATAGTTTAGAACAGATGGTTGGAAATACAATTGATTACACAATGGATAAAGGTTAAAAGAGATAAACATTTTAGAGGTATTGATTCACCCCTCCCCTCTCAGTACACACTTCCCATTATTTCCAACGCCATTGTTTTCATGTGTTTCCACAATGAAATTATGTTTTTTCCCTCTACTATGGGCCCCAACCCAAATCCTCTTCTCCACGGGTAACCTCTGCAATTCCAACTTACCATGTTTATATACTCTCATGGGGCCCCAAGCCTCTATTTTGAGTATGTCCAACAATCGTAATTTGAGCTTTCACATTTTTCAACCATGTTGAATTTCTTGAATCTCTTGTTAATTTCATTTTCTCCCATTCTTTCCTTTGCTCTTCTTGTTGTCCAAATGTTAAATCATCATCAAAGTAAAAAAGAGAACCTCTAAGCTTCTCCATTTTCTTTAGGATCATTAATATGTCCTCCAAGTTTCTTAAAGTAACTCTCACATGCCTATCCTTTCCTTCTATTTTCTTTCCAATCCTATTTGCTTATGGAATAACACATTTCCATTTTAATTTATCCTTGAGAAAATCCATTTCTAGAATATATGTTCTCTCTTCCTCACAGTCCTTCAAACCTTTGATGATGATATTTATCGCTTTGTCATTTTTTTCTATTTCTTCTCTTATTTGTCTCTTAATTTATTTTTCTATGATTTCCTTTTGCATGACTGTTAGTTAATTTACTACTTCAGCTCAAGATTTGTCCTCTTTTATCTGATCCTTTATTTTTTTCCTCTTATTACCAAATCTTCCATTATTGATTGAAACTCCTCCAATTATGGCATGCTATTTATTTTCATTGTCTCTAAACTATCTGTATTATTGTTTCTCATTCTACTTCTTGTTTTAAATTGTTTAGCTCTAGTTACCCTCCCTCTACATTTTTTGCAGATTTATTACCTTATCCTTAAACAACTTGTTCTCCCTATCAAGATTGCAACCAACTTCTATAATTTTCTCTATTTCATGTTCATGAGTTTTCGTACATAAATCTATGATGACTACAACAAAGGGGAGGTCATAAGGTTGTATAAGTATTGTTGGATACAATTGTTTAATTGTGTATTGTCTTTGATGTTACACAAATGTCATATCAGTCATCAGCCAGAGTCTACCGAGCAAAGAATGTCATATCAGTCATCTGACAGAGTCTACCAAGCTCAGAATGTTCAGCAAGGCAGTTGACAGAGTCCACCGAGCTCAGTCGGTAAGAAAAGCTATTTACAGAGTCTACCGAGCACTCCAGAATACTATATCGAGAAGTTAGTTACTACCGGGCTCTCTCGGTCAACAAAGAAATTCAGTGCTTACCGAGTTCAGTCGGTCATCAAAGAATATGTGAAGGAAAGATAGTCTTTACCGAGGTCGCAGTACTTACCGAGTTCAGTGGGTTACCGAAGGATTTTCGTAGAATCAGCAGTGTTCACCGAGCATCAGTGAAATGTTTATGCAGCCGACTAATGTAATATTCATTAATTAAAACTTGTATATGCAACCGACCAATGTAATATTAATTGTAACTTGTAATTGGGCCGA